>MU129074.1:3330-104859 GCA_014904985.1 Hydnum rufescens UP504
GGGCCGAAAACATTAGCAGCGCGTCCGCGTCTGATAACGGATCTCCACCGAGCACTCCACCTAGTCCTCCGGTACCCCTCCGGAGAACGCCCAGGGCTGGCGAAGTAACCCCACTAGTACCCCCACTCAATGTTTCTACGCCATCCCCACCCAATGTTTCTACACCCCTGGCACCGGGTTCTCAGCCGTGACCTATTTCTGGTTTTAAAATATTTGGGATCCGAGATATCACGTCATATGGCTAGTTTCCAACCAGGACCTACTTCCTTGGTGTCCGATGCTCTTAGCGCTCTTCACGCATGGGGGATCCAGGCCCACTAGTTTTGTTTGAGAAAAACTGGATGCGCTGTGAGTGGTGGGGTCTGTTATACTTGCACATTGGTGCCTTTGAATTGGCAATTGACTTTGACTAGTCGTGAAAAAGCCTTGGACTCGATACCCTTTTGAATCCTATACACCTATCGTCCCCGTGTTCCCTATTATTTTTCCTCGCAAACGGATATAACGATAAGGAAGGTATCTCTACATGTAGCCCGGAAAACATACCCTCGGTCTTGGGCAAATTTCATCTGTCAGCTATATTATGAAATCTGGATGCTTAATTTTGTTCTGAACAGAACACTATGGAATGCTCGGCTGCACTTTCTACGGTAATTCTATATCTTCCCAATGAGTTGTTCACAAAATGTACTAGGATAAAGCAAATTCGAGAGGGTAGTAGATGGATTTCATTGGCGTATCTTCATACCTCATAACGGCATTCCGATCGATAGGGAAATTTGGTTTGAGCGCTTGCTTGCGCGGGTTGTGTCGAAGATCCATCATCTCTCTCTCCTACCAGAATCACTCCACCCACATCATCAAAGCAGTATTGGATGGGAATTGTTTTCGAAGTGCATGGACCTAGGCACGTTCTTACTACTATTCCTTACCGGGTTATTGCCGCGAAGTGAATAATTGGAGAAATTAATCATGTTCCTCTGCTCTGATGGGGCTCAAACTCGGTAGGTACATAGAAAATAACTATATCTACACATCCCCAAAATTATAAAGGATTCCCATGCATAATTGAGGGAGAAATGAGAGATCCGCGTCATGACCCGTTTTTGTCGGCCAAAATCCTCACATTCTCTTCCTCTTAAGAATGAGAGTGTTTTGTGGGATAGTAGCAATAGTCTTGACTTGCTGTGCCTTCTTGGACAGCTTCATTTTTGATTTCTTTGAGTGATCAGCATCAGATTTGAGCTTGTCGGCCTTTTTGAATTGTTGGTGCTTCTGCTTGGTGCCAATTTTTATGACAGAATCAGATTCAGAGCTGCCTAGAGTTGGAGTTGTGGCACAGTAGGAGGATGGCTTTTGATTAGAAGCCATCTTTGCCATAGTGGAAAGAGGAAGTAACACAGGTCACAAGAGTGGAAAGTGGAAGGCAGAAATTTACATTGAAAGCCTGGCTGTCCGGGAAATGGAAATTCATTTCAAACACTGAGTGCCTATACAGGCTATACTCAGGTTCATGGAACTGAAACTCTGAAAGCCCCAGTATAATTGAGGCAGGTTCAAATCTCAAACCCATCTCTATATCCCTGGGGCTGGTGGGTTCTTGGTGGGTTTTAGCCAAGGGTCCACATTGGTACTCCCGCCCCATGGGGATTTCCCCTGCAGGGTCAAAACCCCATGCAATAGCCTAGACTGGGGAGGGAGAAGACAATGGAATTTTCCACACAATTCGCTTAATATACAACCTGGCTATGAGATCAAATATTCAACGGAAGCAGGGGATAGGGGAAATATGTAGAAAAAGGAATTAAGTCAAAAGCTTCAAAACTGACAGAGATATTCAATTTACAAGGCTGGGGATAGGATAAAGCATAAAATGACTATTTCTCCTTCCCTTTTGGACAGATCCCCTTGAGGAATGGTGGAACAAGTTGTCCTGGATGTCCTATCCTCATATATAAGGCTGCTGGACAATATTCCATATTTGAAAATTGGAAGGAGGAATGATGTTCTCCTGAGACAAGGGGGAAATTCATATGCAGAACACCAAGTTCTTTTTTGTTCGCAACGCTCTTTGTACTGTTAGATGGGCATTTTTAATACCTTTATAGGCGCAGTTATTTCATGCAAATCCAATCAAAAATGAGGGAGAAATTCAAAAGATACACCTTCTGATTATGAATGAGCAGGTGGAATCATTCCAGAAGCTTCAGTTTTGATCCGATGTACACATAATCAGTATCATTCAATATGTATTGATCACAGCTTTCAGGGAGCTATATTTACAAGTTGATCAGATACAAATTGACTTCGAAAAGCGGAAAATACTCCTTAAGAGCATGGATTCCATAGTAAAATTGTTCTAGAACATGCAATTTTAATTGGATCAACTCATTCTCAGTATCGTTGGATAGGTTTGAATCATATATTTCTGGACGCTGCTTTTCCGAGCCGATCTGACTAAAACTGATGGAGAAATTCAACAAATACTCCTTTAGAGTGCCACATTTGCCCCTATTTGATTATGTAACACATCCGCAAATAGGAATGAAGGCCCAGGTGTGTAATCCATCATATTACATAATCACCATTCGTTAGAGTCGCCCTTAAGGCAACAAGATCCATATGAGCAGATTGATGGAGAATTCAAGATGATATACAGAAGGGCAAGTTGAATTGCTGGGCTGACCATATCAGGGCTTATGGTAGAGCATAGATGAATACAGTCCCTATAGCCTGTTGAAGACCCCAGGAGATTGACTCATGTACAAGGGAAATGAGCATTCCATTTACATGTTTTCAAGCATATGGAAATCATGCCCATTCTTGCACAAACAAAAGAATTGTTATTTGGATGACATATTGGTACATTTTAATTCATTCATCAGAAAATTTGACACTGAAAGGGAACTCTATGTGGTAGGGATTTTTCCCTCCAACACCGTGTGAGTGGTATTCCTGTATTGTAGGCAATCTCTCACTGAATAGTTTTGGGACCATGGTGGCCACTAGGGTCATCTTCTAGGGCATCCAAAACCAGCTGAGTTTTAGTATTTTCAGGTATCTGGTGTGTTGTGGCCCTAATTCCAAGAATGCCAAGCTCTTTGTGCTGCTGTTTCACTGTGGTGTCACTAAATTGAAATCATAAGCTCATGACCTCAGCTAATGCAGGTTGGGAATCAGTAGCAATCAATACCTCATCTTAATCCCATGCTCAGCCTCTAATGGCTCACTGATTTTCTTATTATCAAAGATGAGGCGATGTTGGTACTCTCGCAGTGCAGTTTGCAGTTCTACACTTTCTGCCTTGACTAAATACAACAGCCAGTGAGTTAGCTCCAAAGAATCCTTCAAAATGTAGCCTACTTGTAGGTCCATATTGGTTGGATCCCGAAGGATTGTGGTTCCCTCTGTGCATGCTGCTTAAGTGACGGTGAGCAACAATTTCCGGCTAATGCCGAGTCGTTGTATCCAGTTCCAGATTGAGGTCTGGGCTGGTGTGTGAGAAGAGAAGCTTTGATTCATATCTCATGAGAACACTATCTAACTAGCTAAATGCCAGCAGTGGTTGCAAAAAAACTGGGAGTGCCATGAAAAACCTCGATAGATTACACTTGGCGCAAAATGATTGGCTGCGGATGCAAAAGCACTCCGCAAATTCGAAAGTTTGACCTGACCCTGCTAGGGCACCGTAGATGAACAATCTGCTATTCGCTCTTACTCATAGTTGGAACATTTTCACGGAGTATGAAGTTTGGATTGGGTTCTACTCTCAACGAGTCACTATATGGTTGCATAGGAGATTGGTGATTTCTTTTTTCTTTCTTTCTTTGTTCCTCCTTTTCTCACGGCATTGTTATTTGTTTCCATCAGCATTGACGTGGGATGCCGCAATCGTACCTGAGTTCGCAACGCATACGTACAGGTGAATTCAAGATATTGGCCCTCGTGCTACCTAGCTACACACTCCTTGTCAAGGAAGCACAAAGAGACCAGCACGCCAGTCTAGCTTAGAGGATGCCTTCTTCGTGTTCGTTCGTTTGCTGTGATTTGACTATGGGCGGCACCAGTCAAGTCAATATAACCTGAAGGATGCCCTTGGTCTAAAGGCTGATCTCCTTTCGATCTCAGCGCTCCTTCACCCAGGGGTCATATCCGCCAGCCATGGCCATGCCATACTATCCGCCAATCTTCTTCGACGCGACTCCCGATCAGTTTCGGCGACGTCAAGTTATGCCACCAATCCTTGGTAGTGATTCCGACCACCCCGCCCTACTTCATTGCCCCCAAATGCATACCCGCCGCCTGTATTATTGGCGGCAGGTCCCGTTTCTCGCCTCCGAGAAAGCCTGTGGCTAACGAGGAACCCCAATCGAATGTTTCTACAACATTGGCACCACGACCCAGATCTTCCAGTCAGCCAAATCCAAATCCACCGCGGGCACCACTGCCACCAGTACTTAGGGCTGTGGATTCAGATAGCGATTCTTATTCACCACCATCCCCACAATCCGGGAGATCAACACCGACTCACTAGGGAGACACCGAAGAGACCGCCAAAAGAGGCAGCAGGGGCGGAAACACTATGAGTCCAAGGGTTACGTAATGAGAAAGGAAGTGACACGAGAATATTTAACCATGTACACCATGTACAAGGACCGCCCTAGGTGCCACCCGCAGGCAGCCCGAAGCGGTATATACTAAGAGAGAGCTCCACCACCACTACCACCATTCGCACTCTTGCTGCGGAAACCAGCAGCAGCGCGTGCGGTCTTGATAACGGGTTTCCCACGTCCACCTAGTCCTCTGGCACTACCCCTGCGTTCGAGAGCGCCCACGGCTAACGAAGTACCTCCACTCAATGTTTCTATGCCACCCCTACTCACTGTTTCTACGCCATCCCTAGTCAATGCTTCTATACCCCCGGCCCCGGGTTCTCAGCCGTGACCTATTTCTGGTTTTAAAATACTTGGGATCCGAGATATCGCGTCATATGGCCAGTTTCCAACCAGGACCTACTTCCTTGGTGTCTGATGCTCCTAGCGCTCTTCACGCATGGGGGGATCCAGGCCAACCAGTTTTGTTGGAGGAAACCTGGATGCGCCGTGAGTGTGTGGGGTCTGTATACTTGCACATTGGTGCCTTTGAATCCGCAATTGATTTTGTACTGCGGGTACGCTACACACTCCTTGTCCAAGGAAGCACAAAGAGACCAGCACGCCAGTCTAGCTTAGAGGATGCCTTCTTCGTGTTCGTTCGTTTGCTGTGATTTGACTATGGCGGCACCAGTCAAGTCAATATAACCTGAAGGATGCCCTTGGTCTAAAGGCTGATCTCCTTTCGATCTCAGCGCTCCTTCACCCAGGGGTCATATCCGCCAGCCATGGCCATGCCATACTATCCGCCAATCTTCTTCGACGCGACTCCCGATCAGTTTCGGCGACGTCAAGTTATGCCACCAATCCTTGGTAGTGATTCCGACCACCCCGCCCCTACTTCATTGCCCCCAAATGCATACCCGCCGCCTGTATTATTGGCGGCAGGTCCCGTTTCTCGCCTCCGAGAAAGCCTGTGGCTAACGAGGAACCCCAATCGAATGTTTCTACAACATTGGCACCACGACCCAGATCTTCCAGTCAGCCAAATCCAAATCCACCGCGGGCACCACTGCCACCAGTACTTAGGGCTGTGGATTCAGATAGCGATTCTTATTCACCACCATCCCCACAATCCGGGAGATCAACACCGACTCACTAGGGAGACACCGAAGAGACCGCCAAAAGAGGCAGCAGGGGCGGAAACACTATGAGTCCAAGGTTACGTAATGAGAAAGGAAGTGACACGAGAATATTTAACCATGTACACCATGTACAAGGACCGCCCTAGGTGCCACCCGCAGGCAGCCCGAAGCGGTATATACTAAGAGAGAGCTCCACCACCACTACCACCATTCGCACTCTTGCTGCGGAAACCAGCAGCAGCGCGTGCGGTCTTGATAACGGGTTTCCCACGTCCACCTAGTCCTCTGGCACTACCCCTGCGTTCGAGAGCGCCCACGGCTAACGAAGTACCTCCACTCAATCGTTTCTATGCCACCCCTACTCACTGTTTCTACGCCATCCCTAGTCAATGCTTCTATACCCCCGGCCCGGGTTCTCAGCCGTGACCTATTTCTGGTTTTAAAATACTTGGGATCCGAGATATCGCGTCATATGGCCAGTTTCCAACCAGGACCTACTTCCTTGGTGTCTGATGCTCTAGCGCTCTTCACGCATGGGGGATCCAGGCCCAACCAGTTTGTTGGAGAAAACCTGGATGCGCCGTGAGTGGTGTGGGTCTGTATACTTGCACATTGGTGCCTTTGAATCCGCAATTGATTTTGACTAGCGGTGAAAAAGCCTTGGACTCGATACCCTTTTGAATCCTATACACCTATCGTCCCCGTGCTCCCTATTATTTTTCCTCCAAACGGATATAACGCTAAGAGTATCTCTACATGTAGCCCGGAAAACATACCCTCGGTCTTGGGCAAATTTTATCTGTCAGCTATATTATGAAATCTGGATGCTTAATTTTGTTCTGAACAGAACATAGCACATGAAGGACTATGGAATGCTCGGCTGCACTTTCTATGGTAATCTATATCCTCCCAATGAGTTGTTCACAAAATGATGAGGATAAAGCAAATTCGAGAGGGTAGTAGATTGGATTTCACTGGCGTGTCTTCATACCTCATAACGTCATTCCGATCGATAGGGAAATTTGGTTTGAGCGCTTGCGCGGGTTGTGTCGAAGATCCATCATCTCTCTCCTACCAGAATCACTCCACCCACATCATCAAAGCAGTATTGGATGGGAATTGTTTTCGAAGTGCATGGACCTAGGCAGGTTCTTACTAGCGCCTACAAGACGCGACAAGATTAAAATTTCCTCCAGTATTGATATGACTGTTTGAGGAGCAGTATGTTCGCTCTTCACTCGTAGTCATTGCAGCCTTGAGTGTTTTCACATCGGGTTTGAAGCTTGGATAGGCTCTACTCTGAAATGTCAATTGATGATTCCGTAGGAGCCTCAGTGGTATTTTTTTTTTTTTTTGGTCCTTCGCTTCCCACGGCATTACCATAACTTAGGAACATTTATTCGACCACATCGGATGCCGATCTTGATGCATATTCGACACGTGCATACTGGCCATCGCACCATCGAGTTACACCCTCTGTCCAGGGAAGTGTAAAGATATCAGCACGCCGGTTCAGCTTCGAGGATGACTTCTTCGTATTCGTTCATTTGTTGCGGTTTGATGAAGGCGGCACCGGTCAGGTCAATATTATGAACATAGCCCAAGGATCCCTTAGTGACTTAGTCTGATGGCTAATTTCCATTCCATTTGTAGCGAAACTTGCCCCCACCTCATATGCAGTAGACAGTTACCAGCGTAATTCCGATAACCCCACCCCTTCTTTATTACCCCCAAATGCACATCCGCCGCCTGTAGTACCGGCACCGGTAGTTCCCCACGTCTCACCTCCAACGCCGGAACCTGTTACAGTGCCCCCTCCTGTAATTCCCCACCGCCACAACCACAGTGGCAGCCGGCTTCGATCCAAACTCCGTCTTCACCTCATGAGGGGTCCCCGCTCCACTCACCTATTGCCCTAATACGTCACGGAATCGAGCGATATGCACAGCGCTCATCCCCGGACCACGACTCTGACAGCGATTTCTACGCGTACTCTCGCCCGTATCGTCCGGACACATCTGCACGACGACCCCGAGCCACATCTTCCGCCCAGCAAGATCCAAATTCGCTACGGACAGCACCCCCGCCAGTCCAGAGGGCTGATTCCGATTCCGATTCTTATTCGCAGCCACCCCCACACTTCTCGGAGATAACCCCATGCTCCTTGGAGGTAGCAGTGGTAAGGCCGAGAAGAAGAAGCCCAATTCGCCGCCATCTTCAACTTCCTTGGTGTTTTCAAAATGCATGGTGCGGACCGAAATTTAATTGCATTGTACCTAATAAGATTTTGGGAGCTCTAACCCAAATCCAGGATAGATTACAGTAAAGAATATCTGTTCATAAATTTTTGTACAAGCCATGCGCTAGAAATCATTTTCACTACTGTGCGATATCTCTCGCAGGCAGCTTCGGCCGGCGTTTGCCGGTTTACTAGGGATCCTCATATTTGTCTATAGACTCGTGACCAGTACCCTCAGCTTGCTGAGGGACTGGTACAATGGGGACTGCCGAGAGGTTGTGGTCGAAACTTATCCGGGCGTCCAATCATATCATTGTTCCCACGGAAATTAATCTTAGCTTCAGTTGCTCTTTGAACGGCTCTCTATCTGAGCTGAAGATCATACTTGGGGTGTGGACATAGTATCCATGCCTCTTATGTTATGGCAAAACGCTCTGACACTGCCACCGCAACGTCCGCCACCACCACTATCCATTAGATGCCACGTCCACAAAACACACGATCTGGACATGCACCAAAGCGCGCATTGTCTACACGCATTGCTTCCCCTTTTCTTCTATATAAACCTATGCTAGCCTTGCGACTCGGCAACCAATCGATTACGGTCCCCGCGTCGCAGGCAAGCACTCCATTATCTCTCCTCATGTATATACACTTACGCTTCCCCAACCAATCGATTACGGTTCCCGCGTCGCAGGCTTTCCGTTTCTACATCTTAGATGCACGGGAAATGTTCCGGGGTGTAGCTGGCATTCTAGGCACCGGGGCTCTCGACGATGGAGCCATCATCTTAATTTTGTGTAGGCGAAGGTAGATTTATTGATTTAACTTAATCAATTCACATTCAAAAAGCAACTAAAGCTAAGATTAATTTTCGTGGGAAAAATGATATGATTGGACGCCCGGATAAGTTTCGACCAGTCCCTCAGCAAGCTGAGGGTACTGGTCACGAGTCTAATTTGTCTACAGTTGAAGCTTCCTCCAGGTCCGGTCCACTTGCCTTGAAAAGATGCTTTGCCATGAGATTGTCTCATCAAAACTGGAGACACTGATAGAGGGGCCATTCCCAAAAATTCATAATATTTATATAGCCATTTTATTTTGGTTCTCTGGGGCAGAGCATCATGTTGGTAATGGCATGACTGAAATGCCCTTGGGGCTGCTCCAAAACACGGGTACAGTATAAAAGAGTGCACATCTCAATCCTAACGTAACATTGGTCCCGTCTCTATACAATGCGTTTCATCATCTGAGTCTGGACTGAAAAGTTGAGACTACTCTATTGCGCGTATCCGGGGCCCTTACGTCTTCTAGTACAGTACCCTTCGTTGGCTTTGCTGTTCGGGTTCAACATCAGCCTAAATGAAGAGCATATCGAACTCCTCCATATTACGTAAAGCGATCATTAAAGGCGCGCCCCCTCCCCCTCCCATTCAGAGCAAAATTGTAGGAGTGCTTCACACGACGTGCGCTCACTCAAGGGTGGATCCAATCTCACACGTCCACCCAGTTGAAAGGACACAAGACCATGCGAGCACACATGACATACCGACGTAAGAATATCGTGGTGGTAGTAAGGGTCACAACAGGGGTAAGGGGGGGTAGAAGACAGTACGGCCATCTTATGCCAGACAGTTGTAGATACGGAGATGAAAATTAACAAGGAAAGCAAATTACTATTATTTACCTTGTCGACTGCCCAGGGTACTGAGCAACGACAATTCCGTCGGGCCCGATAACAGGGGCGCGGACGCCTGATTAACAAAAAAAACAAGTACGTCAGGAACAAGAAACTTTTTTTACGAACTTCATCATAACAAAAGACGAACCCCGGATGAATCCTTCTTGTCTCTCGTTGGAGAGCTCTTCCAATGTGAGACCCTTAGTCTCTGGGATCAACAAAGTTGAGAAAATACCAGTCATCATGAAAAAGGCGAAGAGCTCGAGGATGTGCCTGTGTATCATAATAGGATCAATGTGATAGGAAAACAAGACGTAAAACCGGCAAAACCTACTTGACAAAGTGGTTAGTGCCACCAATGTCCTTGAGACGGGCAAAGCCAACTTGAGCAACGACAGCGCCCAATTTCCCACTAGCCGCACTGATACCGTGGGCAGTACTGCGGTAACGAGTGGGGAAGGCTTCACCAGGGACGATGAATGTCGTGGTGTTTGGCCCGAAATTCTGGAAGAAGTTGGCCATGCAATAAAGCCACACGAAGATATCCTTGGTGCCAGAGGAACCATGGGTAATTAGCTTGTCGTAACCGAAACCCATGCAACAGAAGATGACGGTGAGAATGATGAATCCCATCATTTGGATGGGCTTGCGGCCCCACTTTGAAAAACAATGTCCTCGTAAGCATCGGGTTGGCCAGAGCCAAGAATGGGCATTCGTACCGAGTCAATGAACAAGAAGGAAACCCAATAGCCGGGAATGAGGCCAGCCACAGAGAGGATCAAGTTTCCAACGGAGACGTTATACAGGTTCTTGTAGATAGTACCTCCATGTCCAAGCTTCTTCGAGGCCTGGCCAGAGATACCACCAAACCCAATAGCAGAGAGAATGACACTCGAGTTGAGACCTGATGGGAAGATGAGAAAAGGCGAGTAGAATTGGGGGTGGAGAGATATGCATACCCAATCCGTAAAACGCAATATCGAGGGCGAACCAAGAGTAAGCAGTTCCAAGGAGAATACTTCCATTCTTCCATTGCCCGAAATAGTTGATAAAGTCACTCCAAGAAGCCTTGGGGGCATCGACGCGCTGAATGACAGCATCGGGGTCGATGTAGTACCTTCCGGTGGTCATGAAAGTGTCCACATCTTGGCTAGCCTGTTGCACGTTGCGCTCGATATCCATGGTAAATCGGGGGGTCTCAGGGATGGTGAGGCGGAAATAAAGGGCAATGACACCTATACTAGCCTAATTAAGAACGCAATGAAGAACCTTAAGGCGGAGTACGGACCAGGGACACAGCCAAGACCGATAAGAAGGCGCCAGCAGTAGTCAACCTTGGGGGCACCGGTGCTAGGGCCATTCTGGATCGAGGTCTTGTAGGCCTCCACGACAATGAGAGCGACGAGAGCAGCGGAGAATTGGCCCCATCCCTGGTTGGCAAAGACGGCAGTCATCATGCGGCCGCGAATGCGGGTGGCAGCGAATTCGGAGGTGATGACGGAACTCAAGGGGTACTGTGGAAGGACGAAGAGATGAGAACAGTGAATGCAAAAGCAAAAGAGGAGGGGAAACGCACGTCACCGCCGATACCGATCCCGGTGATGAATCGCCAAACGATGAGAGTGCCGATAATACTGACTGCTGGGCCAGGCCCACAAAGAGCCTGGGCAAAGGTGCCAATGATGACTGGGAAAGAAAAATTAACAATGTGAAAAAGTGAGATGAGAGGGAGCATACTGATTATGAGCTCCAAGCCGTACATCCTCTTTCGGCCAACGACATCAGCAAGCCAACCGAAAATACTAGAGAAATGTTAGTGAAACAACGAGGGAGGAGGCCATGGCTCAAACGAACAGTTGTCCAAAGAGTGTCCCGATTGGAGTAGCGACCTTGACACCAAGATCCTGATTGATGTTGAGGACACCCAATCCACCCCCCGTCGGCTCCTTACCATACACATATCCTAACATGCTCGCAGCAATACTAATGGTGAAGATATCGTAGGCATCCGTGAAGAAACCAACACCGGCCACGATACAGGTCCGGACGTGGAACCATCTGTAGAAATGGGTGGTTGGGACGGGTTGATGAAGAAGGTAGGATGGGGACATTACGAGAATTTTGCATTGTCGACCTCTGCCAGGGCGGCCCGACGCCTTTCGTCCAAGGTGAGAGCAGCCTGGTTAGGAGTGGGCTTACCGAAGGATGGCTCATTGTCGACCTTTTCTTCAGACATGGCGATTAGGGCTTCGAGGATGAAGGGAGCACGGCGGCAGGAGAGATGAATCGCTATCCATATCTTTATATGATTGACCCCACGATTTATGATTTACGCGGCTAGAGAGTATGTTTCTTGGAACAGGCACACGATTAACATCCATTCACACGTTCGTCGGATGCAAACACACTCACCTTCCATGTGGGGCCGTGCGAGGGCGCGCGAGACCACGCGAAGGCAAGTAGCCCTGTCATGGGGTCTGAATTTGTCTTGAACAATACTGAAAGCGTCAACCTTGGTGTTAACTTATTCCAATTTATAATTTACATGTCCATCCGTCTTTCTTCCACACATCCCACTAGGTCCAACACTGGGACTAGGCCCAAACAAATATTTACCGGCACACTGCCAATCTGGTGAAACGTGCGTCCCCCCCGTCGTCCATGACCTCGAGAAAAATCAGCCAGGAAATCCAAAGCTACCCGAGATTGCCTCCGACGCCTAGACACATCGGCAAACTCGTCGATACCATTTCATTTCATGTGCCCCTCTTTGCCATCGACCCGCTAGCTCACCCTCAAAAACACTCGCTATCCTGATGGAGGCAGCACCCCTACCAGAGCAGAAACATTGACCTCGCTATGGCTATCCTCTTGGGCTATCATGACATGGAAGGCACTCAATAAGGCAGGGCAAGGCCACAATTACAATTACCCGATTTTATTACCAAAACTGCAGTAGCTGCCGTGTTTGGAGGCCCCTTTTCATCGGCGAGGTACAACCCTCTCAACAATTCAGAGCTATTCATATCGTCCCTCGTCCCCAAGGAAAAACTAATCCTCAATCGAAGAGGCTGGCCCATTATGCTGTAACCACGCGCTTAGTTGCGACTTTGACCTATAATAAACGTGTTCCGCTGCGCAAATACAATTCGATGCGATGGGGAATGCAATGCACAAGAAGAATGAAGCCGGGGAACTCGCGGAGATCAGGAAGGCCATCTTACCCCCATCTTACTCGTTTGCCGTTTTGGGGACATCCCAGATAATGAAGAAGACGGAAATATTTAGTTTTCTGGTGCGATGCCCGGCGCATAGAAACAGGGCACCCGCTGGACGGCCTCGTAGGCCTTACATATGTATGCCTATTTCGACCTTAGAGATTCCAGTACAAACGATGGGAATTACCCGAGGGTACGTGACAGTATCCAAACATGGATATTCCTAGATATGTTGTTCCACCCAATCGAAATCGCGAGGGAGGCGCACGCCTGCACACCCGCCCGAACCCGAGACTCAGTCAGGAGATCGCGATCGAGGCCACAGTCGATTGTTACCATAACGCTGGGAAATAAATATTAAATTCTAATTCTTTTGATCGTCTACACGTCTGTCCTGGTTGCAGGACACACCGCATGGTGCACCTTACGTTCTTACCGACGCTGAAAGGAGGCCTTGAGCAAGGGTTTCGCTTTCTATGAAAATTAGCGTTGCTGTGGACTTGACTCCATTTCGGAACTTTTTAAAAAGACAGCCTCTCATGGAGATCACTCATTTCAATGCATTATTTTTCATCCTGCAGCCCAAAAAAAACCAATGTATCGTACTTAGCGAGAAAAAATAATATTCAAGACTCGACTCAATTCAGTTGAGCACTAAGATGGTTAAAATGACATTGGTTTGGCGTTGAGTCTTCATCGGCTTTGATCACTGAAATTAATTCATGGCTCGGCATGTACCGCCACCACTGCTGACTAATGCCCCTAGAACACTACCCGGATGCAATATGGAAATTCAGCTCAACCAAGAAATTGACTCCGTCATTGCACTCGGCGCCTTCCGCGGTATACGACACTCTATTGACTTGTCCCACGTGTCTGGAAAAATAGAGAAAAATACCGTTCGCTTACTTTGTGGAGTCTTCATGAGCCTGAGTAATCCTTTTGACAAACAAGTCTTCCTTGAATAGTCTGTACATGACCAACTCTTCCTTGAATGGTCCGGACGTGACCAACTTTTCTGTGAACCGCTCTGTTGTGAATGGTGCTTCCATGGATGATGAAGGTGACATGTACAATGATTGCTTGGATATCCAATGGGATTTGGGAAAGTGGGCTCGTCCTCATGTGATCTACACCAAGAGAAGTACAACAAACAGTGGCCAACCCTCCCACCTTGACTGAACTTGCTTCCTGAAACAGCACAAGCATATTGGCACGGCTGAATTCTTCCTCCTGAACGTTCGGTATGTTGGAGCAAGCGGATACGGAAGTGGCCGGGTACGACGTCGGAGACAAGCACGACCCCTGTGAGGCTATGCCGACAACCTCGCCAATCGTCAATCCGCCAATCTAGCTAAATCCTGTAGCCGAGTTTCACCGGCAATCTTGTACCTCTTTGTTTTTCTGGCACCACCGGCAGTCGGACATCTCTTTTCTTTTCCTCAGTCTATTTTCATGTGCTCTTTACCCTCATGTAAATACTATAAAAAGTCGGGCTTAGGCCCTCCAAATATCAAGGACTTCTCTTTGTGTTCTTCCGCCATTACTGCTTAATTCACCTGGGTGACTCGAGTCTCGCCGGTCTGCCGAATTCGTCCTCACCCGCTTAGTAATCAGGGGGAGTTCTTGTCCGAATACCATAACTCTCACTACGGTGAAGTGCTGGGTCCGATGTCAACCCCTACGGAAGTGGAGAGCCTAGTGGAAAGAAGGCTAAGACGGACGTTCGTGTGGTTCCCCAGTCAAGCCCAACACCTAACCCTCCTCGAACGCCCTCGACATCTACCGCCATTGACCTTCCGAGCTTGGCAGGTCTCCGCTTCACATTCTGTGTAAGTATGGGTGTCAAACGTGGTGCAGCAGGTAGCTAAATCTCCCATTACCTTTTAACTAGCACTGAATATGCACCACAACCACCCGTGCGTTACGCGCCTCATCGCTATTCCCCTCTATCTGTCTGCCGAACGGCCTGCCCCATCGACTGTTTTCCCACCAGTATCAGCACCAGTATCAGCACACCTATCAAGAACAAAATGACTACTTGCCTGTGATACCCAAAAACTAACAACTTCATATTCCCTTAATCAAATTTCCTTGTATTTATCACCCTCTAAGCATAATACATTTTAATGAACATTTGCACTGTTGAAAAGTTCTGCATCGCTGTCTCAAACAAACACCTTAGAGCCGATGCTGATGAGCCAACCGGTTCTGCCGAATATGTTGCCCAAAGTCCTCAACTCCCAAAAACTTAACAGGCGGAACGCAAAACGCACAGACGAGGGCAAAAAACAACATCGGATGTTCTTGGCTGCAGCATTGATCATGACCCCGTAAGGAGCCGTCTCAATCCCAAAGCCCTCCAGGACATCTCCGAGAACATCGACGACCTTTAATGCGACTCCAGCCTCTAGGTAGATCAACACAAGAGACACATCAAAGAAAAGTATCCCCATTGCTCGGCACTCTTTCGCGTAGAATTGAACAGATACGTAAACGCTAATAGGGCATCACGGCCTACCTAAAGCCCACCAAGCATGGGATGAATAGAGGCGTAATAGGGAATAGGGGATTACGGCCTAACTACAACCCACCAAAATTCACGAGAAAGATTGTGCATAGAGCTAGAGTTGGTGTTCTGGTCGATCCGATGGCATCCAGTCCCTCAAAAGCGGATGTTTGAAGCACCACAACGAAAGGGACATAATTTACGAAATGAACAAGAAAAGAGACCAAGTCATTAATGTAGCCGATCTGAGCATCCGCGCCCAAGCAGCAACACGGGAGCTCACGCAGGAAGAATCGTCAGATCTGGTGCCAGGGAAAAAAATTCGACCATGCTGGAGAGTCTATACAGAACGACCATACGCCGTAAGGAGCTCGATCACCGGAGCGTGACATAGGATAGCGTCAGAAGTCACGGTGTCAAGAACTTCGGATATACAGAGGGAATACAAGGCCACTCCAAACAATATCGCCTCTCCGATACCGAGGACACATCGACGGCAGCGCAAATATTCCAGGACATCAGACGTTCTGTCTCACGCCAAGAAAATATTTTACTATAGCGCCGTCGGTAACATCTGTTCGGTGGAGCGGCGAAAGGAATGAGCTTGAGGGCTAGCGGCATCCGAAGAGAATAGGGCGCATGCAGTCTGTAGGAACAGGGCATACAAAAGTAGACCGAGAAAGAGGAAGAGAATCCCGAGGTCCAGGTCATCCAAATGCTGAGGATGCATTTAAAACACTCTACGTATTTAGCGTCCTTTCGAGAAAGAAGCAACGGCCCTCCAACTGTACCAAGAGATACATTTTATGGGTGTTGGCCACTACACGCCATATCAACTTGGCCTGACGTAACGGGTAAGCACCATCCTGCCATTGGTAATCGGGAGTGGGATAAAAAGAAATGCATTTGCCCCTATCATCGCGCCGCGTCTATCCATGTCGAACCATAAGCTACTAGCCTGCTGTATGATCAAAAAGTCGCCTTCATTCCAGCGGCACAAGGTTGCGATGCAATGGTGTTGCCAGCGTCGGAGGGGCTTCAATAGGAACGGATCATGGTCCCTTTCCGTCAGATCTTCGTTACAAGCATCCGTATCCCCACACGCCAGGCCACTGAAGCCGCGGTCCAGTAAATAAAGTTAGGGAAGGAAGACAAGCCAGAAGTCTGAAGGTTGGACCATGCATCCAAGATCAGCGCACTCCGGCACGAGGACAATGCAGTCGTTGAGCTTTTGTTTGGTGCACGGACAAAGGCGGACGTTTTGTGATTTGTATCCGGACTCAACGCTTTCTTGTTTGCTTTCTTCATCGTCCACGTTTCTCACACACTCATAACTAACGTACAGTTGTACTTGCCTCCCATAAACCAAAACACATCCACTATATCGCTGTGATACAACTAGTCGTCTCAATATTGCACCCAGGACATCCACAAGCGGTGCATGCCAACAACTTTTGTATGCCGCATACACTGTATTGCGCAATCAAACCAAATCTGCTCACAGGTGTTTTCTGTCGTCCAGACCCCTTCCGATACCTCTAGACGCGTTGACCACGAAGAGTTCATGCGAGGCACTGTTCTACCATCAACTCGAGGAACAGACGACCAAGACAACACATCTCCCCCATCACCACGCAGACGGGCAGGCCCCTCCACCAATCCTATCCCCCGATCGTTTGCATACGGGTGAGTCTGATTCTCGTGTCACGTCTCGTGTTATGAATTGTTGAAATTGAATGCTTGCGCTTGAAGTGCACCATCCGACACAACATCCGTCATTGCCTCCTCTTCCAATCGCACCCTGATAAATACCTTGGGCCGACCAAATATAAACACCAATACCGTCAACACCACCAATCCCAATTCTTCAGGGGCCCCCCTCAAAGACACATCTGTTCGCATAGCAAACGCCATTGCAGAAGCATCTATGGCCGGGCCAACACATTCACAGGGCGGTCTTTCTGGTACTAGCTATGCATCCTCATCAACCCTCCTTAACAATTCTCAAAATCCTTCGTCCTCGAACTCGCTTCGACCCCCTCCTTCCAACCTAGCCCGCCCACGAAAAGCCGGGAAGCCAGTCTCCGCTGGCTCATCTTCCTCGGTCCATCCCGCTGAATATGACGAGGATCATTCACAACGAGGAAAGCGTGGGCTAAGTCCCGTCGAGGAACTATCCGCTGCTGCCCGACAAAAGTCCCCATTCTTCATCTCATTGCGGGAGGCGAATGCCGCAGGGAGCAACTATCAATCGATGTCCGCCCTTCTGGCGGAGCAGGAACAACAACAGGGATATGTACAAGAACCATCCGCCCACTCGCTAGATGATACGCAGCTCGAAAGCCGCGATTACCAGTCAGAAAGCGAGATTTTCACAGATCTTAAGCAAAATGCATTGCGTAAGGCCACAAAACCTCGGTCTCGTCACAAAGGTCCAACTGGTGACGATAATAAAGCATACCGTCCATCTTCTGATGCTGAAGAGTCATCAGACGATGGGATGAGTGATGGTGGGAGACGGCGGAAGAAGAAGAGAGAGGCTGCACGACATCTTCTTGACGGGAGTCTCCCTATGGTGTCAGCCGAAAAGCGCCGAAAGCCCAAAGGAGCTGGGCGGAAGAGTGGACCGACATCCCGCAAGGCAGCCGACGACACCAATGGGAGTGGACTATCCCATTCTCCTTCCCGGAATCCTTCCCCTCGCGATCAACCCGACGATGAGGATCCAAGTCTCGAATACCAAGACGACCGTTCTGTGATCGACCTCACGAACGAAATACCCCCTCCAACCCCTGAGGAAGAGGCTTACAACCGCAGTTTAGATTCAGCTTCCGGGGCCCCTTATTCCATCGGAGCCGCAATGGGCCTATCTTTTTATCAATTTGCCTCGTATTTTGGTGTCGCCGGACGACTGCTCCAAATGGTCATCGTTGCCATGTTCGAGACTCTCCTTGCCCGACCGATATCATGGTTCCGTAACGGGACGTTCCCCGGCTTCTCTCGAATTCTAATACTCCTCTCTGTCATTGCCGCAGTCTTAGCACTACAATCATTTTCGTTATCCAGTTTTGGGACTTCCAACCCCACTCGCCCGGGGTTTTTCTCATCAATATTTGGGCGATCCCCACCCCAACGGCCAGCCTTCCAACCTCCCTCTGATCTCCCTGATAACTGGGACCAGTTCACATCCCGATTTTCTTCCATGCAAGCCGAAATCGCTGCGCTGTCGGATTACGTTCACCGAGCGGACGATGCTGTTGCCGCAAAAGCTCTCCAACGTCAATTGGCTGCGATGACTAGACGTGCAGATGACGCCGATGCTAAACTGCAGGGGCTCATCTCAGAAGTCCACGATGCACTGTCAGGGATAACAAAACGGTTAGAACGACAACCCTCTGTTACAGACGGGTTTCATAAGGTGGACGTCACGTTGGAACGCATGCATGAATGGGTTCGGCGCGTTGAGAATCTCGCCGAGAGTGCTGTACCCCAACTTCACGAGTTGGAAAAGAAGGTGGCCACGTTAACTACGGTTGATGTTAAGGCACGAGCCAGTAGGGCTCGTGGCCCTCAGGACGTCACACCCGCCCTCATCGAGTTCTTCGAACAACTCATCCTACGTGCAAGCAAAGACCGCCTCGCACTCGCCGATTATGCCATCTACTCCGGTGGGGGACGCATAATTCCATCACTTACCTCGCCCACATATGAAATACGAGTCAAACGGACATGGCTGGGTTCGATCACGGGTTTCGGTGAGACCGGCGGTCCACAAGGTCGACCACCAGTTACAGCCCTCATCCCTGATATAGACGTTGGTAACTGTTGGCCTTTCCAAGGGTCGACCGGGACTCTCGGGGTTTACCTTAGCAGACATGTCTACGTCTCTTCCGTCACCATCGACCATGTTGCCAAGGAAGTCACATTCGATATCACACCTGCACCTAAGCGTGTGCACATATGGGGTGTCGTAGATGGTGCAGACAATCTAGCGAAGCTTGTCGATTACCGGAAAGAATTGGAGACTCGGAAGGAAGCCGGAACGATTACGCATGATGAGCTCGACGAGATAGAGACACCGCTTCCTTTGGGTATGCCACGTTCACTCGAATTTATACAACTGGCAAGCGTAGAATACGATGCCTCGGCTCTGGATAACGTTCAAACGTTCCCCGTTCCTGACCGTATCCGACAACTTGGCATAGATGTCGGTATCGTCGTCTTCGACGTCCGAAGCAATTGGGGACACCCCGATTTCACCTGCCTGTACCGTGTTCGCGTGCACGGTACGGCACGGGATGCAAGTCAACCACCAAATATCTCAGAATCACCCACACCATGAACAGCTCCGATCTTTATCTTCCCCTTCCTCACATCTCCGCATCAATCTCCCTTCATTTCCTCGATTTCTGAATCCTCTTGCTCATCCTGTCCCCCCTTATTTTGCATAGTAATCTTACGTCCTGGTTTTTCAGTTGCAGTCTCTTTGAGATGCCTTCATGTACGAAGTGTTGTGTATTGCCCAAATGCTGAAATAAGGTATTGATATTAGACTAGGGAGGTCGCGAGTAAAAATGAGTCTTGCTTACAGCGTGCCGTACTGTTCACCTCGTAGCTAAAAGATGATGGGGCCGAATTTGCGAGGCCATTATTTGCGATTCCCTTGTATGACACAATCTTTATGGGCAGTGAGCTCATGACCAACATTGATTGACACAGGACAGGATCGTCAATAGCACGTACAGGGTGATTGTGAAGATTATCTTAGATCCATATAAGCACCGCGAGTTATTACTAGAGCTGAGCTGGGGCTCGATCTTCCCCACACTCAGCCCCAGCTGTTGATCCAGATCCGAGGCTCATCTACGGATCGGGTCCGCAGAGATCTGGTCTGGAGGAGCTCTAATATAGGAAGCCTCATCTTTCTATCGTTTCTATCCCAATCCCATCAGTATCTCTCGCTGAATAGATGTGATCATTGCCCTTTCCCATCTTACTACCGCGCTGCGCACACCTGTTAAAGGATTTTCCCACTAAGCGCCCATCGTGCTCGCTTCGTCACTTATCAAGACGGCATGAAATGATCATGGATTTTCCATTTGAGCTTGAGATACCTGGCACTCTGGGCGTGCAAGACGATCTCCATATAGTGTCTCACTTTTTCCATCCATTTAATCATTAAATTTTGCACAGCCATAGTAACATTCTGCGGATATTACGGATTTCATGACAGAGCTCAAACTGAACCCCAAAACATTGTTTTTGGGGTCAACTGAATGTTTTTTGCGTTGTCTTTTGCGACCATTTCCGTTAACAATTGTTGTACCCATACCGGAACTTGCCGGTGTAAATTCCGCGGAATTACTGTTACATTCATGTGACCTGTGCACACACACACATGTGACCGCCATTCCAGCTCATACCGTTGTTCTTGAAGGTTCGTGTCCCGCCTGTATCGCTGCTTTTGGGGGCGTTTTTTTTTCCAAGGCCACGACAGTCTGCACCGTGCCCCTCGGGAATCGCAGGAGCCCTGTGACACCAGTGTGACTGTGTCTGGATCTTTCCGTCTCCCACCATTTGCTCCTCGCGCTCGTGTGATAACTTACAAACCGCCGATTCCGACATGGAAGGGGCCAATTGAACTCTGTGTGAGTGAGCACGCATTTGGGATGCAAACCGTCAACTAATTTTCGGTGAACGGGAAGAATAACATACCGTAATTTTTGGTTCTACAAGATTGTAAAGAACACTGTTTCCTGTTTTCGCGTTCACATAATCCGACACGACACAAGATGGAACCCTCGGTGAATCTTTGAAGGGGTAGCAGGCATTGGTCCCGTATACTGAAGGACATGCCACTTCAGGAGCCACTCGCAAGTCGAACGAATAGTTTATATCCTTGTAGTTTCCGAAGTAATACATGTACTATACTAAACTACAACGAGCTTAAGAGAGAGGGTATAAGGAAAAAGGAAAGAGACCCAGCATCGTTAATGCCCGTTCGTTGTCGGCACAAAATTAGGCGACACCGCATTCACGTTGGATAGATAATTACCCCAATCCTCCCACCTAAAATTTGAGTGAGATCAGAAAGGCGATTACCCAGTGACAAGAGCGAGAATCCGGGAAAAAAAAAAGGTGCGACGTACTCAAAGCCACCTGGAGCCGCCTGCCACATTCCTAGTTCGTCCCCACCTAAGAACGCTTGAACGTCTGATGCCTGAAAGCCATTCATTGCTTCGGCCTGAAGGTTAGGCATCGTTGGATCACCCCCGACGACGCCACTCGGGATACCACTCATCTGCCCGGGCCCACCGTTCATCTGCAAATTTGAATACACGTCAGGTTGAGGGGCACCATGGCCCCACACTTCGCCGTTGTTCGACAAAGTTCCATTGAAATTTGGGTCAACGTCAGGGAAGAAGGACGGCAGGATGATTCCGCCAATAGTGTAGTGGGAAGCTCCGGAATCGATCGGCTGTGTTGATGGAAAGGACCCTGTGCCACCTGGGGTCTTGCCTGGAAGCGAGTAGTACCACTGTTGACCCGACGGCGTTGATGACGTGGGTGGTGGTGCATACTCTGGATGATTTGACTGGGGCCATTCCGTTGGGTGTGGTGGTATCTGATATGAGGTGGCACTGCTAGTATCGGTCGTGGGTGGATGGGCTACGGGCGACGCTTCAGGCAACTGGGGTATACTATTTCTGACCCTGGGTTTAGGAATAGGTCGGAGGGGTCGGTTGGTGTCGGCGTCTGGGGAGGAGGCAGAGGCAGAAGATCCCGCTCCGTCCTGAGACGACGAGGATTCGTATGATCGATCTCGTTTTTGAGCCGTTGAATTTGGGACTTTGAAATCCGGTAATGGGAGGTCACCAAATGACGCCAGCTCCCGAAGTATGTCCCTGGAAATGTACCCAGTCAGAACAAGGGAGCGGACGAAGTCTAAGAAAGTATGCGGACACTAATCGCCCGGACGCATGCCAACTGCACGGTCACCGATTAGTATTCACTAATTATTGACAAACAGTAGATAGTCGACGCACTCCATTTCCGCTTTTTGCAAGAATTTCAGGCATTTGCCTACGTCCTGTAGGAAGATAATTCAGCAAAAATACATAGACATAGAGCCCCGCTCAGTAACCTTCATGTGCACATTGGGATCCATGGTGGCGCCAGTCTTCTTGGCACCCCATATAGATATTAACAAAACAATACCTTCGACACACAAGTTCAACACATCAATAAGAACTAAACCATGCATAAGATCTAAACTCGTGCATACCACTTGTGAAAGCAGGCACCAGAACAGATGGTAGAAAGTGCTCGCTTCGTGAGCCAAGGGCATCTACAACATGAGCACAGGAACGTGCTGCATTGGTACAGATCGCCAAAGATGGGAACGAGAGGACCGAGGGCTTCCGGGGCGATGGAATGAACGGTCGATGAATAAGGATATGAAGATGATAAAATGCTGCATAGAGAACCGCGGACTGTTCGAAGTGAATCTGGTGCTCTCGATTGGGATCCCATCGTACTGTCGGGATAGAAGGAAATGAGCAAACTCTGCGAACAAAAAGAACCTTCTAGGGTCGACGAACAGTGGTCGGGAACAGAGTCAATCCATTTATTCATGGCTGAATCTAGAGGATAAATATAAGAGGCATGCAATAATGATGCGCCCATGGCACGTACCGAGCTCGGCGACGATATGCTGCTCCCACTGAGGGCCGACAAAACCCAGCAGAACTTTGGACTTATTGATGGTATATATTGTCCTAAGAGCAAATGCAAGGATCTGGCCCAATCTGAGGGAGCAGTTGAAATAGGAGATATGTGATGGAACCCCTTTAGGTTGCTTCGGGCCCGGATCATCTGCGTCTCCCCAATACTCGTCGTCCACTTCCTCTAAGCAAACAAATCAGATCAAACTTATGCGATTAGAAAGAGGGACCAACCTGCAAAGCCTACATCGAAACTAGATAATAATGTGGGTCGACCGCATCAAAAGATGACAAAGCTCACTCACTCCTCGTCTTGGCATGCCAGAGGGCGACCAAGGGCCGAGCTGATGCTCCTGTCCAACACAATAAGACACCTAAATCGAGGATAAGACGATGGGCGCATGAAATCAAGTAACAAAACCGTCCAACACACCAGAAGACGCGCTTCCATTGCTCATCTTGGAGTGTGATCTTCCCGCCGTGGGTCTTCCTCCTATGGGCACCGACATCCTGAGCGCATCGAATACCAATGCCGAGGATTGTCCAGGCCGAATGAGGAGCGCTAGTAGCTTGCAAGTAGTATGCAACAAGCTATTCAGAGCAATATAGAGCCATGTGTTCAGATTAGAGGAATGAAAACCCGGTATAGCAGAATACGTACGACAAAGGCCTGCAGATCAGCCAGACTAGCGGGAGCATGGAGCGTTTTCTTCAGATCCTTGACTTGAACAAAGTACCTCCAACCCGCAGATGCAGGGCCTCCATGTTCGAGGCAAACTCGGGGATCGTCAGAAAATTTGGATGCGATAGCGCATACAAGCAACACGACGACAGCGAAGGAGGTTTGACGAAAGTGCAGTCCACTGGCATATTGTGCTTCGAAGGTCCCGCGATGGATCACGGGGAGAAAGGGGGTGAGATATCGGAAAAAGAGCTCGAACAACTTGTGGGTAAGGTCTGGTGGTGGGAATTCGACGTTGCGAGGGGTGAGACGATCTTGCCATAACTCCCATTCCCACTAGGAGTGAAAACTTTAAGTGAAATTATGACCCGTAATAAGGAATTGTAGCGCACATCAGTAGGGGTCCAGAACTCTTCGCGACGTAGCGAAGAAGACCCTGAGTCACCGCCGTATTGTTTCTTCAAATCTTTAGCAGCTTGAACGAGCATAAGACCTGACTTCAGGTTAGTCATACACGTTGAGCATTCGCCATGATTCGACTACACACCGCTCGATTTGCCATGGAACCTATGCAGATACCCATTCTGAAGCGATAAATCCCGCATGCCCTCGGTGACTACATCAGACAACTGGGTGCGTTGCAATTCATCGTCACCGTCCTCTCCATCCACGTACCCCTCCCCCGTAACAGGACAAAGTTCCAGCTTATCCAAAGACTGATCTGGTCTGAGTTGGGAGTTGGGATCCCGCTTGACTGCCGATGGCTTGTCGGTGGTTATTTTCTTCGACGGTTGTTTGGAATTGGCATTGGAGGTAGTCTTTGCCGCCTGGAGCTGGAGCTCTAGCTCTGCTTCGATATCGATATCTGGGGCAAGCTTTTGAATCAAGGAAATGTTACAACCACATGGGTTTAAGCGCTCGCTTTGGGGGTTCCAGTCTACGTACTCTGTGTAATAAATCTTCCATTTTCGTGAGCCTGCCTTCTAGGTTTTCGACGTATCCCTTAGGAGGGCCTCTCTTCTTCGCCTCGCTGACATAAGTGCACTCCACACTCAGGGAAATGCAGTTGGAACAGCGATTGCCAGGCATCTGGGGCCCATCACAGCGAACCTGCACGGTGGTCAGTATAGAGACAGAGTTCAGATGACCACATGCGATAGGCGAAGTACTTTTTTTCGCCGGCAGAGATCGCAAGCTCGTTGTACTTTGCGCTTCTTTGATGCTGGATCAGAACCACTACCTCCGTGGGTGGCATGGCCCTCATCATCCGAGGACATGCTTGAGCGCAATAAGAGTGGTTCACAAACAAAGGCTTCCCCACGACGACTGTAGCAAGTTATCCCCGATGACCTCGGAAACAAACTCAATGTCGGCTTGGTATGCACTGGTACGCGTCCCCTTATCTCCGGAATAGTGTTTGTAGCGGCCGGAATTCGCCGCAGACATCAAAGTCACTGCATTAGTCCCAATTTTGAAACGCAACAACGGGCGACGCTAGCCACTTGTGGATCAGGAACTGGGTCTGTCGCTCGTGTCGTCACCGGACTCTCAATTTTCAACTGTTCACAATTTTGTTCTCCCTGAGTCCCTCACATTCCGTAACCAGGACCCCCGAATGCTCTGATTGAACATTGATCCGTGAACGAGTTGACCCCTGGGGTCCACAAATCCATGAATTCTGGATCTACTACCTGAATTCCGCCACGTTACTGTTCCGCAGAATCTTCGGTGGCGTTATGGGAGGGGGAAAAATCCGGACCTAAAGACATTCAGGGGTCCACTTATTCCTGAGAGACAAGAAATCAGGTACTGAACGGAACATTATGGCGCTTGGGGAAGAAGCCAAAAAGTGGGAGGGGACATGAACAAACGGCATTACGAACATGCAGGAAGAACGGTAAGGTGTGAAATGACGATCACGTGAGTATACTTTTCTCAGGGATCATAGATTTTGAGAGCTGGATTTTATAGCAGTGATCCGCGGAATTTACGTTCCCAGGCTCGCTGCCTAGGTACAGAGCAGCAGGACTGCCAAGTCTAAAAAAAAATTGAAAACAGCTCTGTTTCATCCAGGTGGTCTTGGGAACCGAAATTCCGGAGGCTCAGGTGATCGCCATTCCCCCTCTTGCCGTCCTTCTCCGCATG
The DNA here is from genome assembly GCA_014904985.1 of Hydnum rufescens UP504. Taxonomy (NCBI): domain Eukaryota; kingdom Fungi; phylum Basidiomycota; class Agaricomycetes; order Cantharellales; family Hydnaceae; genus Hydnum; species Hydnum rufescens. The sequence goes on from MU129074.1 coordinate 29,266, forward strand.
CTCGTGTGTTTGTTGCCATATTTGTCCCTTTGGCCTCCTCCCCAGTTTACAAAATAATGTTCTGCGCAGCACACGTCCTCTGTTCTCTCAAGAATAACAGGACCCCTGAATGACTGAGACTGTTCGGATCTTTCCGGCATCCCCTTGGATGATGCCCCAATCAAAACGAAAGCCTCCTAATGGTCTCATCACACAGCTCTTCCTGGAACTTGATGACTTGTATTATGTGTAGATCTTTGTCGTCACCATAACAAAGACCATTATCTGCTGTTGTTTACGAGGAAATTTTCGATTTTGCGACTCGGGTCGGCTTGACTGACAGTAATTCAGTTGAGGCGAGTCGTGGCAACACTACCCCCATCTCCAGGTTATATAGCTCACGCCAGCAGAGAGTCGTGTCATACAAAGCGATTTCGGCACCGAAGAGCGAGAATTTTGATTCTCCGTGAGTGACTATTGATTTGGTGCAACAACCGATCTAATTTTCTATACAGAATAAATATTTGTTTAAACAGTACTGAAAATAATAAAGAAAAGTGTTCGCACAATCCGATACGCAAGATGGAATACTGATCTTCGGGGGCAGTTAGCGGTGTCAGTTATTGGTACTACCCTCAGCTGGAGACACAAATCTTCGCATTCTCGAGGGCATTTATGAGGTTTTTCAAAATTGGGAGCTTGAGATGCATATCAGTGAATGGCCGGGAGTGCCACACAGCAAACTCAAAATCATGCCTTCCAGGCCTCCCGTGATCTTAGTACGCGCTAGCGCTGATAGTGAAATAGCGATTCTACCCAGGTTCAGTGGGTAGAATATCGTTTGAGATTTTCTTTCTTGTTCCAGAGTGGGGGGCGTCTCAAATTCCTTGCCGCTATCCAGATGTGAGAAGCTTGGCCATAGGATACAGCCGCAGGGTTCGAATATTCCCCCTAGCAATAGTGGAAGCCTCGGCTGGCCGAGCACTACCAGATGCCCGATGCCACCTCAGTCTTTACTCCGAAAGCACCCACCGAAGCTTGTAGGCGATCCACTCGCGATCGGGCTGGTCAAAGTTGAGAGTCGAGATGTATGCCTAAATGTTCTCGCCAATATTAGGAGTTAAGTGAACACAAAAGGTGAATACCGCGGACAACACCCGGACGCTCAAATTGCGCGCGGCTGTTCATGCCAACACAAAATGAAGACATATTTACAGCAGTGTAAATGAGCGCTCCTTAGTCGGTCGATATGTTGAAATGGATGGGTGTGTATCGGAAGAATTATTGGAGAAGATTATTCAGAAATAGCCGGAAAGGAATTTCCCATCTTCCCCGCGAAATATTCTGGGAAATCCATGATGAGATGAAGTCTCGTACGCCAGGCGCTGAAGAGGTGCTTTCAATGTGAGAAATCGGAGCTATCGCGTATAAACTAGATCCTCTCCTCAATGTGAGAAATCCCGCCTCATCCCGGGTGCGGGATGAGCCGAGTTTCTGTATCTGCGTCACTAACTCATGTCTGGGGCATTTGCTGCATACGTCAACCGTACCCTCAAGGGTGGCCAGAGATGCAACAAACAAAGGTAGGCGAGCTTCGGGTCGCCGGTCAATCAATGTGCTTACAGCTCTTGTGGTTCACCCAGTCGTTAGAATGGAAGGCTTATACCAATCGGGCGCGCCTAAAGTTCTCTTCACGTACCGTTCATCCGAAGATATCAAGCAGCATGTCGTAGGGTGCGATGCCGATATTGGAGGCCGCTCGACAACTCGTTTGGATTTATCCCCTGACTGATGGCAAGGGTCGATTCTGGGGCAATATGAGTCTGGAAGTTCCGCGTGGGAAGGAGGCCTACAATGCGCAGTGGATACGCAGGATTCAGAAATAGGGTGAGAGCCACTTATTTATTGCATGTGTGGCAGGATCATTATGCCGAGTAGGTTAGGACGACATTATTTGGGAACATCACCGATGACTTGACATTGCACAATTACTTGGCACTTCGAGTTCGACCTGCTGGTGACCCTAGAACACGGACTGCCTACTTTGTAAACATCCAGACAGACGGGCCAATACCAACTGATCTCTGGCAGCACCGGTTATACCTACCAGAAAACTCCTCTGGGAATACATGGGAGAGCGTAATCGTGCGTATGTTCTCCAAGATTCCGCTACATCAGGATCCGTTTATGCTGACAAAGTATCTCATCAACAACACAGATACCACTAGAATCCTTCGTTCTCACAAATGCTGGCGAAACAGCCTCTGAGCAACTGTCGATGATGCGGTCACGAATTCGGTCTGTTGGTATATCCATTCTAGGGGTAATGCAAAGGTAGCCGGAGCGTACGAACTGGGAATCGACTACATTGGGGCAATAGAATATGTGTGTAGGTCTGCCCCATTTGATGATCCACATGACAATGATATTGGATTGCGTGACGAAAAGATGCAGGATGCAGAAGCCCTTGACAGGCTAGTGAACAAACCAGAGGAAACCAAAGTTTCACCACAGTAGCGTCCATCCGATGCTAGCCCCAGAGTAAAATTTGCGACACAACTTGGTAAACCAGGCGGATTGCCCACACTGCTTAGGAATTAGAAAACTGACAAGACATGTAATAAAGATACGATACAAATATGCATCAGTCCCAAACGGAGTCTAAGATCGTCGACCGTCAATGCTTCGAGGAAGAGGCCGCGGGACTGAAGTAACTTGCAATCCCCTTTCCCTACCTCTAGCCTGCCCATCTTTGCTCGGTTTCTTTTTCTTTTTAGCTGACGATCGGCTCCTGCTCTCTTCGTCAGAGTCAGATCCATCTCTCGCAAGATTTCGGGCAAAATGATAATCCTCGTGCTCCACCCTCAGCGCCGCCATTGCATTCGCCCGCATCTCCTCACTCTCTCCTCGTACAGATTGATTTAGCACAATGCGTTTCGAGCATTGTGAGCAGATGAAAGAGTACTCGTCTTCCATATCGTCAGCTTCATGTTCTCTAGATCTCTTCCGGGCCGCGCCAGTGCCTTCGAAGAATCCCTCGATGCTCTGTTGCCCAATCTCTGTAGCCTCCAAGCCTGAAAAGCTTAGTGAAATATTATGGATCTTAGCTTGAGGGGGTTTGTGCCTTGTGATCTCTTTCCAGAGCTTGAATGCGATCGTGGAGATGCTATGTGCACTGAGAATACGCATGTATGGGAAAGGGCATTGCTTGGATTTAGTCGGATCCGAATCTATGCGGTGCTATGATGAGTCTTGCCAGTGCGACGCTGTGGTGCAAGGCACACCTTGCCGAATGTGAATCGCGAGACTCTTTGGCCAAAGATTCGGCGTGATATCGCGTGCTTCGGAAAGGCGCAAGGCCAGTTCCGCCTGAGGATCAGTTTCCATGGTTGAGTTCTAAGAAATTAATCGAACTATAGCTCAGCACGCTCACTGATAGAACACGAATCCAACCCTCCCCATCGCTCACATTGGTGATTGCAGGTCGAATATTCTTGGCTGATAGCATGCTCTTTGTCGCTACCCGGTCCGACACTGAGATAAGGGATCCTACTAGGACCGCGCGGTGCGATGAGCATAGCACGATAAGGGCACACCTTCGCTATGGTCTATTCCTCGCAACACATGCCATACCCAGATGGATTCTTCGCCGAAGTTGCTCTGCATTTCTGCTACGGAAGGAAAGATATGGAATATAGCGAGCTGGAAGGCAAGTCTAAGGTCAACCTACCGAGAGAGATATGCTCTAGCTCTCCAACCGTCTTCGCTTCGAATTGGGCGGAGAGGGTTTTTCCAAGTTTTCCCCCAAGGTTTCGTATCTAATCTAGATATATAAGAGGAGACCCACGTTATTCGACAGGGGCTCGAAACGAACATTTTGGAACGGCATTGGACGCCAGTAGCCTGCGATCGCAGCATTCCGAAGGATGGTCTTGGAACAACACCGCAGTAAGCAAATAAGTATAATCCAAACTCAATGAGGTCTGGGTACCTGCTGGTCCAATTTCTTGTATGAAGCAACGAGCTGTGCTCAAAAATGAGTGAATAAGAATAGGAGACATCCCAAGACAATGCATCTACCTTCGCGAGGACTTTGTTTCGTGCTATGCCCGCGCTAGTCCTAGAAAGTATTGACTTAAGGCTAAGCTGGACCGCATCACTTCGATTGCTCACGTATACCCAAGCCGCTCCTTCACAGCTTTTCGCATTTCTAGCATGAGCTCCGCCCCAATGCATAGTGCCTTAAATAACGGGAAGGGTGTAACTAAATGGAAGCGCCGCGAGTTGAGAGACATACGATATCGTGCCAGGTGAGATCTTCCAATCCTGCAGCGGCGTTTTCCCCGTTTTCGAAGGCTTTGCTAGATCCTAGAGTGGGCTGGACCTTATTAGGTGAATTCGTGATCGGCGTCGTCGCAGAAATAGTTGTAGTGTCATTAAAGGGGGGCGTCGGTGTGGTAATCGGTACCAAATTTCCTAGTCCTTCCCATGGTGTCGAAGAAGGGGGTGGTGGGAGAGGAGTATCAAGTCCTAGGGGGGCATCTGGTGGGACTCGCCCAATATGTGGATAGCGTTGCACTAGGATATCACGGACTGGCTGGCTTAGGCAAAAAAAGCACTCGTCTATGGAAGCTTTTTCTGCATATTTTGGGAAACAGCTGTCAGAGCACCACGAATGCGAGTCACAAAGCACCTCCCAGACCTAATTCTCCACCAGGAGGGAGGAGTTCCTGATATACATCTACAATCCTCTTAGATTCACGGCGATAAAGGTCGAGGGAAACCTAATCACCAATTCAAGTAGGTCAAGATGACGGCGCGGTGGGGAGTTACACGGACTTTGTGAGTGCGAGGGTCAGGGTTCTCATGGTATGCTGGTTCAGGATCGCCATCTTTGTAAGTTGCAGTGTGGACCGCAACTAATTCCGGGCACAGTTTCTTCGCCTCCTGAACCGACTACGCATATATTACAGCGTCAGAGGATTTAGAAGCCCAGGAGAAGGATGGTCTGATGCCCACAGTCTCCATACGTTTGATCCCGTACTTGCGAGCCGGATGTGAAACCGCAATCTGTGGGATCTCATGAACACACGAGAAAACAGAGAGCCACGAGCGACTCACGAGAGAATTCCATTGCACAACTGCAAGTGGCACATCTGCCCCGAGAATGAGGTTAATACTGCCTAGCCCAGAAGGCAATGGGGAGGTATACACCTTCACCAAGACCCAACCGAACTCGCTCCACAGAAGCATAGAACGCGTCGTTATCACATAGAGCTTGAACACCTCAGATGAAGTGCCAGGTGGAGGAATGAGACAACCGCAAACACATACCAACGACGCGTAAAGGGTTGCTAAACGCTCATCAGAAAGGCAGAGGTCTGTGGCGAGAATCCCACCTACTAAACCACTGGGACGTTTCCCAGAATATGTCTGTACGTCACGGTTGGAGAGGATTTCCCATTCATCAACCTCCTTGCTTTTGCCCTTGTCCATGATATAATCTGTGGCAGTGCACACGTCGGGATTATCCGACTGTCACTACCACATTCTTGGTTTTCGCAAAATATCCCTTATGCCTGTCTGGCGGCTTGCCGACAAGGACTTTTGTGCAGAGGCGAGCGTTGGCCACGTATTCCTCGCCTTTTGTGGGACAAACCTATATCGAGAAAGTTGTCCAGAAATATGCCGTGGACCTCCCAGCGGGCAAGGTTGTAAGAGCCGGCGACTATGTGATGATCAAGCCGGAAAATGTCATGACCCACGATAACACTGGTCCCGTCATATCGAAGTGCGCCTGCGTTGACTCCCAGACGCGGATAGTGTTTGATACGGAATTCTTAGATTCAATTCGATTGGAGCCACGAGAATATACGACTCAAACCAGCCCGTCTTCACGCTTGACCACGATGTGCAGAACAAGTCTGCTAAAAACCTCTCGAAGTACGCTTCGATAGAGGCCTTCGCTCGGAAGCATTCGATCGATTTTTATCCTGCGGGTCGAGGGATCGGGCATCAGGTCCTAGTCGAAGAGGGCTATGCATTTCCCCAATGCTTGACTGTGGCCAGCGATAGCCACAGCAACATGTACGGCGGTGTTGCATGCGTAGGCACTCCTATCGTTCGTACAGATGCTGCAGCATTGTGGGCGACAGGAAAGACCTGGTGGCAGGTTCCTCGAATGGTCAAGGTTGAACTCAAGGGAAAGTTGGCTCCAGGAGTATCCGGAAAAGATGTTATTGTGGCGCTGTGTGGGTCGTTTAATAACGACGAAGTTTTGAACGCTGCGATCGAGTTTGTCGGAGATGGAATAGCCACCCTCAGCATAGATGATCGATTGACGATCGCCAATATGACGACGGAATGGGGTGCTTTGGCGGGTGTTTTTCCTTTCGACGATTCCCTCCTGGCTTATTACGACCAACTGATATCCAAAGTAGAAAGTCGGACATTCCCTTCTTCTGCACCTTACGCTATTCCCGCTCCTCCAGAACACCCGCGGCTAAATCGGGCGCGACTCTCTTCCACCCGGTCATCCCCTTTGTCCTCAGGACGCCAATGCTACTTATGCAGCCCATTTGATATTCGACTTAAGCTCCCTGGTTCCCCATGTGTCGGGTCCCAATAGCGTTAAAATTTCCACGCCATTGCCGAGCCTTGAAAGAGCCATATCCCAATCCAAAAAGCTTACCTCGTCAGCTGCACGAACTCGCGAGTTTCCGACCTCGCGGCTGCTGCTGCCGTGCTGCGAGGTAACCGTGTCGCCGAGGGTGTGGAATTCTATGTGGCCGCGGCGTCTTCAGTAGTACAAGAGGAATCTGAACGATTAGGGGATTGGCAGACCCTGGTAGCCGCCGGTGCTAAAGTGCTCCCAGCGGGATGCGGTCCTTGCATTGGTTTGGGTACGGGTTTATTAGAAGAAGGCGAGACTGGCATTAGTGCTACCAATCGTAATTACAAAGGAAGAATGGGGCATCCGAAGGCGATGGCTTATCTTGCCAGTCCTGCGGTGGTTGCTGCAAGTGCGATGAAGGGGTATATTGCTGCTCCAGGAAGCAGAGGCGGATAACGTGGCTCAATCTCCAGCTTTCTCCCAGGTTCTCTCGACGAGCAGTGCTTCGACAGATGCATCACCTACGTCCATCGAAGACCTCATCCCATCATTCCCATCTACGTTTGAAGGACCCCTGCTCTTCGCGCCCCAGGATAACCTCAACACGGACGGCATATATCCTGGCAAATATACCTATCAGGACGATATTACCCTGGCACGCCAGGCTGAAGTGGTCATGGAAAACTATGACCCGTCCTTCGCCAAGCTCGTTTCAACACTCGTTTCACCACCCTCGTCATCCTTCCCCGCGGATAGCAAGACAGGCGTGGTCCTCGTCTCAGGCTACAACTTTGGTACTGGTTCGTCTCGTGAACAAGCTGCCACTGCTCTCAAATCCGCGGGTGTCAATCTTGTCATTGCGGGTTCATTCGGAGATATTTTCAAACGGAACGCGATAAATAACGGTCTCATTTGCCTCGAATCTCCCGAGCTTGTGCGTGATCTGACACAACAGTATGCCAAAGATGGTGTCCGAGGGCATGGTGGAAAAGACGGCGAGTTGACTGTCCAGCCAGGGTGGTACGCCAAAGTCGGGATGGCTAACGGAAGGGTTACCGTGAATGTGGGTCATGGCGAGGAGCGGAAGGTGTACTGGGTGAAGGCTGTTGGTAGCAGCGTACAGGAGTTGTGGCTCTGTGGAGGTCTCGAGGGCTTCGTGTTGAAATCGATAGAGAAGGGGGCGTAATGCTAGAGGATCTATCCAAAAGTGGAGTTAAATTGATTGTCACTCGATCAACCTTCAAATGCTCTGCAAATCATCATAGTTGTAGTTGGGATCCATGTAGTATATGGTCCCGGCATGGAGAATTATGGAATTTAATTAGATCCACCTGCAGTGGGTCCGGGCTTTTTTTTCAGCCAGTCCGCTTCCCTAGGGAACCTCTGCTCATCTAGATCGTCTCCCCTTAGACTGCATTGGACTGGATGCACAAAATATTCTTCAGTGTAATTGAGAAATTTCCCACCGCTGGGGATCACTGCACCGTGTTTATGTGGAATTAGGAATATAATGGGTGGTTAGCAAATATACCCCCAGAGATCTGATCCTGGTGACTTAACACTGAATAATGATAGTGATCAGCCTGAATTGGATCATCTCAGCACCCATTATATTTTTCCGGTTGATCTCAGTCGCGTTCATGAAGCAGCCAAGCTTCAGAGTTCCTTACAGTACTTATCAATATCATTGTATTATGCCAAACGACACAAACTATGAGAACCATCATCATGAATAATAGATCTGCATTCGCTGATTGACACATCCAGAAGCTGAGTATGGTTCTAAAATGCATGAAAGCGGGAGAGAGGGGGTCATATTGCATCTTCATTGATGAGTACGTACTCGCGTTGAGACTGTCCGAACATGATCACTAAAGTATCGGTATGCCATAAGTTCACCCAATAAAAGAAGAATGGCGCAAGTAGTTGAAGGAGCGGCTCACCATCGTTGGCTTTTAACTCGTAGTAACGCGAGGCGGGCACAGCCTCGCCATTCACCATTGTCCCATTTGTGGAATCGAGATCTATGACAAAAGGCCTGCAACAATGTCAAGTCCGAATCAGTTCGGAATTCAAACATCTGATACAATGTAAAATTGGGGCCATGGACAGATTGAAGAAGATTAAGGAGGGAAAGAAAGCACACACTTTACTGCACTCTTGGCTTCACCCCACTCGTTCTTCTCGGTTACTTGTCTATACTGGATCACTGCATGCTGTTTTGAACACGACGGATGTTCAGTAGCAATATCAGCGACCTATAATAACGCAGCGACAAGATCTATGAATATGGATAGGGGGTTCAAAAGCAATTCATTAAGAATAATACCAGACGGTCACGTCCAACAAGATACGCGCTTTGACGATATATGTGAAATAATTCTTGAATAGAAAGCCAATAACGAGTAAATGAAGAACTGGACCGAATGGTTAGGAGGTAGTTAAGCTCACCAAGCTGTTCCTTGCCTTTGAACACGTACAGCCTCCACCCTTGACTTGGTTTCCGGGCCTCGGGAGGCTCATTGTATTTTAAAATGGTAGTGGTGCCGTCTGATTTCTTAACGGTGTTCGTAGCAGCAGCAAGAAGACCTACAGAGATGAGATGAGGAGAGGAATAGGGAAATAATAGAATAATATAATGAACATGCCAGAAGGATTAAAATCAGGTTCAAGTTTTTTCGGAGGAGCTGGTACAGCGGAGCCTGATGGAGAGCGCGATTTTGGAGGGGATGGAGGCGGGGAGGACCTCGGGGGACGAGCTAGTGGTGATCGTTGTCGGGCGTTCCCCCGTTCATGAGAGCGGGATCGAGACCGTCTCCTTGGTGGAGGACTGCGGGAGCGAGAATAGCGTCGCCGAAAGTAGCCTTCACGAGCATTGCTAATCCCACCACGGGAAGTAGGGCCTCGGAGTAAGGTCGCGGTCGTCAGGAGGCCCAGACTGACCCCCTCCTGGGCGGTTCCGACGGTCACTGGAGAAGCCTCTACGATCATCTGAGACGGATTGTCGGTAAGAACGACGCGAAGGTGAGCGTGAGCGTGAGCGAGGACGAGGCATCCAATGACACTGTTGCTGGACCCGGGTCAGACCGAGTCCAGTCGCGACCCCACATCAGACGGGGTCTTCTCAGAGCACGTGAAGGTTAGATACGGCGTAACGGAGTTACATGTAACTGCTATATGCGAATTTGTCCCTGGCCACGGACCGGTCCGAAATCACGGATCCGGTCTAAGCGCGCGACGCCGCCCAATAAACCCGGTCTGGTAAATTCTGTGTTAACTTCTGTCGAACCCAATAAATTGGAGCTTAAGGCACGCATCAATATGGGTGGTTATTGGCAGAATCTGAGGATGGTTGTCCGGCAGAAGCCGAAACGACGGAGGCACTGGTCCGCGCTTGACACTCTTTGACATAGGCAGCAACACCGCTGCCCACTATGCCGTCTCCCAAGACGAGAAGACACCCTGTAATGCCTAGTGTAGTAAAGTCGGAAACCTTCGTCTTCGCGCTCCTGGTTCTCGGGCTGGCAATATGCCTACCATTGTACCTCTCAGGTGGCCCTAGCACACCCATGGGCAATGCCAATGCGACCACGAGTGGTGCTTCGAAATCTGCGATACAACAGCCCACATCCCCAGCCCTTCCCACTATTCCTACGCCAGGCATGTCCGCGTCACCGAAGTCGAGTGTTCAGCCCGCGCCAATCACCTACCTCGTGCCGTCCATTATCTCTTTCATCAAGGTTTCCTTGAGCTTTCTCTTCCGTGTACCGGGCCTGGTGTATTCCCTGATCTACTCCACCATCCTTCGACCCCTCTCATATCCACTCTCCCTTCTTCTCGCCCTACTTCGGCCACTTACGCTCCTCCTCGAAATTTTCTATGTTCTATTGGTTCGCACCCCTTACGTTATTGTATCATGGATCGTACGTGAGACTATCTATCCTTTGTGAGTTCATCTCTCTAGTTCAATGTTGCAACTCGCAGCAATTGATGAGTAGATTGGCCTCCCAAAGATACGTCTTTGTAGGCGTAGCGGCCCTTTCGGGTGCAAGTGTAGGCCTGTTCGTATCGCAGATACCCAAGGGATTAATACGCATCGTACATCTCACCCAATCTCGACCCGAGATCCCTCGCCAAAGTTGATCTCTTCGAGAGGTCCGATGGTGGGGAGTACCAGGAGTGTATTAGCAAGTGTCGATGGGGATGTAAAAGTAGAGGGGTCTGATGTGTCCGAGCGATGGCGCTCTAGGACCTTAGCGGGTAGGAATAGACATTGAACAATTACACACCACCATGTATGCGTGTGCGGTGAGTCTTCTCATGATTATAGGTTCTCGATAGCTAATGGAATTTGACGGTTGACCCTTGTGGGTATAGCAGCGAGACGGAGTTTTTTATAAGCTGGCTGCTATCGGCACACTCGAATAAATAGAAAAAGTTGTGGGGACCGATAGCAATCAGTCCTGGACGCGCTGAGAGCTTCCAGCCGGTTCAACATGGCTAAAATGGTCACTGTTGCAGGTCCCGACTCCGACACGTCTGATGTATATAGCTATGGTAAAGGATAGAACAGAAGCTCAACAAACTACCCCGGGGCCAAATCTCACCAAAACGGGGTGAATTAATCCATGGTGCTTTGGGGGGTCAAAATCACCGAGAGACCTTGTCGTCCAAACTTACCAAAAATCGGTAAGAATCGTGATTCACCACCGGTACAATAGCTTGTGCATGTTATTCATGATGCAGCTTGGAAAAAATAATTTTGGCTGTGTTGTGACTGTTCTTACAGCAAGTTTGATTTTGTTGCAGTAGAAGTGCAGACAAGATTTGCTTGAAAAATTGTGTTGAATTTCAGTTATTGTGCAGTCTGATCCATGGCTGTACTTGCCAAAGACATGACTGGTGAATTGCCAGAGCGGTGTCAGCTCCAGACTAGAACGCGGGGATGGTTTGTAAAGACGCGAGTCAAGGTGATGACGTGGGGATCGGCATTCTCCGTTATAGCGCCGTTTCAAATGGACCCCAAACACCCTGGCTGAGTGTGCCCAAAAATCAAATCAGCCACAAATGTTCATTTCGCTATCAACGTGTCTTTCTGATCTAATATTATGCCTCTGCCAAGACGTTCCTATACACATCAAGATCGTTACGAACATCGACTCTCACTTATAGGTAACTTTTTTTGGATGTGGTGACCCCAGACACACTGGAGTTAATTTTCTTTACCCCTTTCTGTGGGCTTTCAGAGAGTGAGCATGTTTTTCTTCCAGCCTCACAATATGTGCTTTTCACATAATTTCATCCGGCAATTCCCTTTTAGGGAATGGTTGAAAAAGTTGATCACAAATTCCCTTTACAGAGTTGAGCCAAATAGAGCAGGTACTTTAGCATGCACAGCCTCTCCATACTCGTAGTAGGGTCTCATGAACCAAAGAAGCTATCCGAAATCATCGGGAAGCCTCAGGGATGTGAACAGGCAAAAGTAGAAAACTCTTGGCAGGAACAGGTGTGACAAACGTGCACTTTTTGCTGACTGTGTGAAACGGCTCCCGAGGAAGAGAGGGAAACCTCGTTCCGTCACTGGCGGGGAGACTAGTGATGCAGCCCCCACTCGATAGACAAAAATGAGACATGACCCCCGGTTATTATGCCGACGCACGCGACGTCTCACAAAAAATATCGGGTGGACTGGTCGTGAGTGGATTCGATTAGTTTCTCGGCGCCACCGTGTGCGTGTCAATGTATCAATGTGTACGGGAAATCGAAGAGTAGTGGCAGACTTCGCGGGATAAAGATAAAGCTCCATTGCCAGGTTTGGTCGTGCGTACAGGGTTATGTTACTGAGGGAAAGCCGCTGCGAATGTTGACGAATCCTTATTGCTTTGTCAGACGGCCCGGTGTCCGCTGCGCCAAAAGTGGGATCCAGTGGCAATCGCAAGATGGGGGAGGTCTGAGGAGATGAAGAGTGCGCGATGACCGTGAACGAAGGAGCAACTTGTAGTATTGAGGCATGTGGAAATAATCGATAATAATCGATCGCGAGGCATAGCAAGTCGGCTTCTCGGCCTCGTATCGGATAACCCCATTCGCGATGAGGCTATGTATGCCAAGTAATTGGAATGGAAATTGCCCCCTACAGTTGTCTCGCCCTTCAGGGGTTGTGGGTTTCTGGACAGGGACTCGGTAGACTTGGAGAGGGTGGTCCTGCGTATCGAGTTTTCACTAGGATCACTGGGGCGTAGTTATTTTGCTGTGCCACAATGAATGGCAATCTCCTACGCGTTCAATCGTGGGCTCTGCCGTAATCGCAGTCCGCCGAGAACCTTCATGAGCACCGTGTCCACCACCGCCGAACGTCTGGCAAGCGACCTGCGGGTTAGCCAGAGCCGGGCAGACAACGCCCTTCAGGTATGGTGACACTCTGAATCTGATCTGAATAGAAATAAACCCCTGGCTTGGCCTTGGCGTTAGAGATCAGGGGGGGACTACGCTCGGGCAATAGAATATGTCAGTAAATCTATAATCCAAGTCTGTCCCACCTCTCACCCTGCCTGGCTCCCACTGTCCCAGATTACTTCGGGGGCAGAGGTGAGTGATGGATGCTTCTTACATTCCCAAGCCTCGAAAGAGGCCATCCTCTGCGGGAAGTCTCGTAAGCCGTCTTGGCTTTGGATTCACCCCTCGCGTCGAGCCCGTTCGGGAGGGTGATACGTTCCAACCCAATCCTGAACAGCAACAGCGACAACCCCTTCGTCCTTTCCGTTCATCGTCCTTTTCTATCTCTCCCCACCGTGTAAAACAATTGACACCTCTTTCCTCCAATTTCGATCGCCAGGCGTCAGAGCTAATCCTCAATGCCGTCGGCCGCAATAATATCGATGTACCAACATCTGCTAAACGTGTTGTCGACCCTCCACCATCTGCATCACCACCATCAAAGAGATCTTCCTTTGGAAGCATGTTGAATTTTACCAGTCTTTCGCTTTCTAGGGAAAAGTCGAATCTACCAGCGCTCGATGAAAAGGAGACAACCAAAGAGAAAGACGCCCCAACCCGCCGACCTCGCTCCTCGTCTACAGGCCCCAGAGACGAAGATACAAATCGATCCTCTCGATCACGCGCACGATCTAGTTCCCCTTTCCTTCGCCGACTTTCTGCTCGCGATCCTTCCCCCGCTGTCGAAGCTCTTAGACTCTCTCAGTCCGATGCCGAGCTGTCCGAGTCTGATGAGACAAATCCTCCCAAGCCCCGCTCAGACCGCCGCTTCAACATCATTCCTCGCCGGTCTGCATTCTCCAAGCGTGGAGCCGACGATGAATCCTCGTCCGGGGATAGCTCCGACTCTGATGATGATTCCTTGACGAACGCGAATATACACCCAGACACTGACCAAATCGCAAATGACTCGGCCTCTGCTTACTGGTTTGACCAATTGACGGAACGAAACACGGAACAAAACGTACTACTTACTCGCGATGCGGATGGACAACCTCTCTACATGACACAGGAGGAGACAGAAACTGACGACATGACCCCCGATCCTCTTGGAGAAGGCGTCAATGTCGTTAGACCCGAGGAACCTCTCTTTCCTCCCTCATCCCCCGCTCCTGGTCGGGGCCGTGGCATCCGGCCCAACACTACGAGCTCCACCTCTGCTTCCGCTAGTCCTGCGCGTAATGCGAGGAAGAAAAAGTCCCTCCATCGTTCAGATCGCTTAGAATTGCACACTTCTCGCCCAACATTCCAGCGTGATCGCTGCACTGTTGTCTTGACTCATGGTGATCCCGAAGGCTACTTGGCCAACACTATTGACAGTAAACGTCGCGAGCCGAAGCGATACGTCGTTGCGAGCGACCTCAGTGTTGAAAGCGGATATGCCATAGAGTGGGGCATTGGGACAGTCCTCAGAGACGGTGACACAATGTGCATTTTGCCCTCGAGATGTTATCTGCACTCCTCACTCCCTTTCCCTGATTCAGGATCTTGGTGTCTGTTCAAGAAACAGACAGTAAACGTAATTGCGTGCTCTGGGCTCTTGGCCATTATGAAATGCTCATTCCCAATCTTCCTTCTTTGGTACAGTTGACCCAGAACCAAATGCCCCTGCGCCTGATAGGGTATCTAAACTGAAGAATCAGCAAGAGGTGCCCTGCGTTCGATTTCACAACATCCACCTTCTGACATCCCCCTTATAGCGTTCAGCTCTTGCGTTCCTCCTTGTGCGGCAAGTAATCTCGTTGCTCCAACGCACGAAACTCCAATGCACCGTCATCTGTCAAGCCATCCACGCAAAGAATAGTAGGAGAATGTTGGTGGATTTGATTGATTACACCGAACCAACAATGGTGATCGTGGGAAGCCGTGGTCTTGGCCAACTAAAGGGGTGCGTGCATGTGATAACCTCCTGTGGATCTATCGAGACTGATACTATACAGCAGGATCTTGTTGGGCTCCACGTCGCATTATCTTATTCAAGTTTGTTATTTCATTTGTAGTCAAGGGGTGTTCTAATTTTTTCTTGTTCGGATCGTACAGAAATCTTCCGTTCCAGTTATGGTGGCTCGTCGCAGACTCAAACGGCCTGCAAAGCACACCGCCCATCTGGCTTCCTCAATCAAGAACAATGAAAAACATCGTAAACTTTCCGAAGCTATCATCGACAAGACGGGCCCGGGTAGGTTGGATCATGATGTCGAGAGCATGCGCGAAGAGATTGAGAGGGAGGAGACTGAGGAAGTTGCAATGAAGCGAAGAGGCATGAAGGGGGGCCGTGGATAATACCTGCTCAGATTAGTCTACCTCCCTGTGAGCTGCAGCATCAATTCCGCCGTCGCTCTTGAAATCTCTCACGTTTCTTCTCTAGCTTCGTGGGAGATCGTTTTGGCTGTGAGAGTCTTCGTGCGCGTTTCCGGCCCGTAAATTTATTGGGTATTGCGTTCGGACCCCTTGGTCCTTCGGTTCATCATATGTGGTGGTAACAGTTTCTCCACGCTTTGTCTACAAAACGTTGCGACGTTGCGGGAGTGGGGTCCAGTGCCTCCTGGCGGACCCACGAGGATTAGAACGCTATTGTAGCATCGTTTCATACAATGTATATATCAACACTGATGGGCATAATCCTCTTTTCCTCTTCCCTATCTCGTTATAGCCTGAATATTATGTTCCACACTCACGTGTTTAGGCAGGCATGTCAGTTTATTGTCACTTGTTTGTTCCGAGGTCTCGTTTGCTTCCTTGTTTAGGCAGACTTAAACGAGAGTCCCGCAAAGACTCTATTTGCAGACCACACTGTTCTGAACATTCAGGATCTATTCCCACTGCATTTATAGGTTAAACTTGCAAGCTGCGGGATCGATACATTAGCTGTACCCATTCATGTCCGAAAGCGATCATGGTGGACTCGCATCGACCGAGTATGCCCGCCGAACGAAGGCACTCATTAAGGTTATTGGTGAAATCCGCGCCCTGGGGTGTGTAAATAGTTGTATTTACTCTTGCTCTTGCCTAAAATGTTGACCATGGTGCGCGGAACTAGGGGACAGGTTCGCTCATTGTTAACTTAAAGTGGCTGTCATGATGTGATCTACTGATAGACGTGGTTGGCCTGTAGAGTGAATTGGATCTCCCCAGGATCGCGGTCGTCGGAAATCAAAGTAGCGGAAAGAGCTCCCTCATAGAATCAATTTCTGGGGTAGGAGTTTTCACAAAAAATTTTTTTTTCGTTCTTGCAATGCTGAAAATGAAATGGGCGCCTTGCAGATTACTGTTCCTAGGGCATCGGGGACCTGTACTCGGTCAGTGATTTCGTCGGTGGCCATGGTCGAACCCTTACAAGCGTAACTACAGATGCCCCATGGAGTGTCGTCTCCAACAATCTGAAAAGCCTTGGGAATCCCAAGTGTTTTTGCGCATTGAGACTGATTCAAGTGGTCGCCGCTTGAATCAAATTAAGGAGGCCAAGTTTGGCCCAGTATTGCATGACAAGGATGCACTTGAATTGATGCTTCGTCGTGCACAACTCGCAATTCTTAATCCAAGTGTCGAATCCAGTAAATTCGTGCGCCTTGGCGAAAAGGAGGCTCTATCCGCTGCCGATGGTATTCCGCCTCTGGGCTCCAAGGAGCAACTTGCTTTTTCTTCCAATGTAGTTTGCATTGATGTCTCGGGTCCTGATGTTGCTGATCTGTCTTTCATTGACCTTCCTGGTGCACCCTCTCTCTTTCTCCTATTCAATCGCTGCCCACATGTTCATAGATAAACATAGGTATCATTTCTAATGTCGCGGAGGCTAAAGATGAGTGGAATATCACTGCTGTGAAAGATCTCATCACTCGGAATATCCAAGGGAATTGCTTGATTCTCCTTACAATTGTGCGTATGTCCCTATTCCGCTCCCACTACGTCCGGATGCCTATTTTCGCTCTCATAGACAATGAGAGGTACTGCTTTGGTTTCGAACAATGGTGCTATCCCATTAAATACTCTCGTTTGCAGATGATTTGGACAATCAGAGCGCGTTCAAGCTGGCTAAAGACACTGACCCCCAGGGTCTTCGCACCATAGGAATGTCCCTCCCTCTTCCTTGCTGCCTGTTTTGATTTTTTCTTGTCCTTACTGGCCACCTACTCTTTGCAGGCGTTCTCACAAAGCCGGATACTCTACAGCCGGGAGAGGAAAAAGGCTGGCTGGACGTTTTGGAGGGTGGTCGATACCCTCTCGCCCTCGGATACTACATCACCAAGCAGCGAGCGCCAAACGAACTGGCACTGAAGATGTCTTCGGTGGAGGCGCGTAAGCGGGAGGCAACGTTTTTCGCGGGTACCCAGCCCTGGAATCAGTGCGGATTGGCCCTGAAGGAGCGCATGGGAACGGGAAGTTTGACTTTGAATTTGAGTAAACTTTTAAGTGGCTTGATTGACCGGACGTAAGTTGTACTTTTCTCGCTTTCTGTGTCTGATTGCGCTAATTCCTCTTTTTTTTTTTTCCGTGGCGATATGTATGTAGCCTTCCCAGAATTCGCACCGATGTGAGCGAGCAAAGAACTGCTGCTCGTCAGGCTCTCGCGTCCCTTCCACCCCGCCTCACCCAATCTCCATCAGTGGAACTCCTCAAGCTCGTAAACGAGTTTTGTAGGGAGCTCAATCTATTTGTTCAAGGCGGACCCGGCTACGAGGGTCTTATTCAAAAATGCACGCCTGCATACCAGCAATTCCGGATAGACATACGAGAAACGGCTCCCGTTTTCATCGCTGAGCCGCACAAGTCTGCTAGCCTTGCCAGACAAGAAAAAACGCCTGCTACGCAGAACCTTCTGTCTTTCAATCTTCCCCCGAAAGAGCCTGCTACAGCTTCGGCTTCGGATACGGCACAGGGGGCGACACAGGGGGCCGCGCCTAGTAGCAAACAGCCCCTCACCTTCGCGGCATTGGCAAGTATGCAACTGGGAAAACCCTCTCCCTTTGGATTTACAAACAGCATGAACGGTACTGCTGTCAGCCCATTTTCTACCCCCAACCCGGTTCCCGCAGGGAATCCGTCTAGTACGAACTCTGCATCCCCCACGAGGCCGGTCTCTGCTCAGCCAAGTCCCTCTACGCCGAAGCGGCGCAGGACTGAAGCGCTTTCCGATTGTGATAGCGAGGACGAGGGAGGGTACCAAAAAATAGCGACGGGGTCAAATAGGAAGCGACGCCGATGCGAACCCATGTATTTGGAAGAACTGCAGTCGCGCATTGATAGGTTTGTCCCCCCCTCTCTCTCTCCTTGGTATATTATATGCCTCACAGCGTGCATGGCTGACATGATGTGAGCCACAGCTCGATAACGAGGGAACTTCCGTTCAACGTCCCGTTCCCGGCAAAAGTTTCTTTGATGCTGGGGTGCTTCCGGGATTGGGAGACTCTTTCTTTCGAGTGTTTCGAGGCTGTATGCTCTGTCGTTGAGAACAAGGTAATCGAGTTAATTAATCGATACTTTGATCGATTCTCCCATTCTGCGTTGAAGGAGCATGTCAAGTGTGTCTAGATTTCTTTACTGTTTTGTGCGGTTCAAAACTCTTGACTGATTGATTTGGTAGGACCATATTTCAAGACCAAGTACAATTGTGCAAGCAGCACGTCAAGGGGCAACTCGCGTGGCTGATCAAACTCGAGATGTCGCCACCATTTACCCAAAATGAGCACTATTTTGCGTCATACCGTGATAAGTATCTTACTAAATATAAGAGCCAGCGCCCAGTAAGCATCTATCTCCGCCATATTCCCGTCTGATCACTGTTGGGTTCTATGCTCAAGTCTCGATCTCACTCATAGGGGGCGAATGTGGTGCCAGGCAATGCAGTAAACCAGGAGGCTGCAATTTCGTTATTACGATCATGGGGATATAACATTGAGAAAGCTCAAGACCTTGCCAGGTTGGCCGATCCTGACCCATTCGAACGCGAGTTGATTGTCGCGGCCGAGGTACGAGCGTACTTCCAAGTCGCTTACAAGGTAAGCGTAAATCGCACCTTCCAGCCATTTGGGATCATTCTGAATCCACAGTCTCTGTTTTTGGGCATGCAGCGCGTTATCGATAATATTCCGAGAGCAATAGACTTGGATTTCATCCGTGCACTGGGCGACCAAGTTCAAAATGCGTTGATCGATAAGCTGCAGATTGGTCTGGAGGAAGGGAGGGATCGGGCTGCTTCATATGTCGCCGACGATCCCCGCGTATCTCTGGGAAGAGATGAGCTGGAGGGGAAGACCGCGAGGTTGGAACAGATTAGCGCTAAACTTCTCAGTTGGGTGTAGGTAGTCACGAGATCACGAGATGGGAGTAGCCGTGACAAACAGAAATAAACACATAAACACGGGACGCCGTTGTTCAATCTCACCAATTTTCTAATGTCCACTTCGCCAGAGTCTCGGGCCCCCCGACTTAGACCACCGCCGTTTACGCCCCGACCGCGTTCGCAGACCAGTTCTTACCCGGATTCTCTGCGCTATCCGTCCACACGTTCAACAACACCGTCATTAACAAGCTCCATTTCCTCTAAATCCACTCGTTCTACCACACCTTCTTTGCAACCGCCCGGAACCCCCAAGTATAAGGCAACTATTTCTGCAGAATCGCGTATTGGGACAAAAGGGCCGAAGAATCTTCACGTCCGCCATACCTCACGGCCGCCGTCTCCTCGCAAACGCGTGGATGCAACCCCATCACCCACCCCGTTTATCCACCCTGTAGATCCAGAGGCGGGTCTTCTCGATTGGAAAAGTTTGGAACCAGATCTCTCTGCTGAGATTGATGAGCGAGACTTGGCGGGGATATCCAGTTCGACACCAGAAGATAAAGTCCTGGTGTCCGTTCGAGTGAAGCCTCCTTCCGGCGAAGGGAGGGACAATCAGGCATGGAATATGTGCGCCAAAATTTCTTGTATGCGGATAGTTGCCTTGCAGCAGCTCTGATGATGATATTTCAAGCTCTCCGGATGAGAATCTTATTACACTGGATCCTCGGCATGCGCGCTCTACTGGGAAGGCCACAGAACATCGTTTCGACGCGGTGTTAACTGGTAGTGATAATCGTCTAGTCTACCAACGGACAGCCCGCAGCCATGTCATTGCTGCGATGGTCAGTTGACAATCTTTCGTCCTAGATTCGGAAGCATTGTTAAGATATTTTCTGTGGGTCTGTAGGAAGGTTACAACAGCTTGGTATTTGCATATGGGCAAACTGCATCTGGAAAGACGTTCACGCTCATGGGGGACGAGAACGAGCCGGGTATAATTCCTCGTGCCCTGAAGGATGTATTTGGCTACATCAGAAAGGTACTTGGATATTGTTGTGATTTGGTACGCTTTCACCATTTATGGGTCCCTCATTTAGAATCCTACGCGAGAGTTCCTGCTTCGTGCGTCGTATTTGGAGATTTATAATGAGACTGTATACGATCTACTTTCTCCTTCGTCTTCTGGCTCCCTTGGTCCTACCATTACGGATGCCGGTGTCGTCAATCTTCGCGAAGAAGTTGTCACAAGTTTGAAGGGCATCAAGGATGTTCTAGAGAGGGGTGACAGTAGCCGGCGGACTGCTTCCACAGATTGGAATGAACGGAGCTCTCGGAGCCATAGCGTTTTCCGACTGGTTTGATTCGTCCTTACTGCGTGTGCGACGGCCAAGACTGCGACTAACGCCCTTCCCCCTCGAAGGTCATTGAATCCCGGGAAGTTGGAATAGACGGTCGTTCCGAGTCTCCTTCTCAGGGGGTACCTCAAACCCCTGGTGGAACCCGGTTGCAAACTCGTGGAGGACGTTCGGTGCAGTCCTCGGTTCTCGTGAGTACCTATGAGTTTTACCACTGTTCGTTAATGTTCACATAACTGCTGTCGCAGAGTTTAATCGATTTGGCTGGGTCTGAGAAGGCCACAAGTGACAAGGAGCGAACTCGAGAGGGGAAGTATATCAATACAAGGTAAGCATAAATCCTCATTCGATCTGTATTTTTGTTGCTAACTGGATCCGGCTTCACTCTAGCTTACTTACACTGGGGACTGTCATTGGCACCCTCGCAGAAAATGCCGCGAAGGGAAAATCGTAAGCCCACGCGTTCCATTTAGCACTGTTACCCCGAAGGCTTAGCATTATTCGCGTGGCACTTAAGCGACCACGTACCGTATCGGAACTCAAAGCTCACACGGATGCTGCAGCCATCTCTGGCTGGTAACGCCAGGGTATCAGTTATTTGTACCCTTAATGGGTCCACGTCGGCTATCGGAGAAACAACATCAACACTCGGCTTTGCAACACGCATCAAGAAAGTCCAGGTTAGTAGATGGACCTTAATTCTTGTGTCGACGGGTTACCCATCGCTATCCTTCCAGTTGCATGCCGTTAAGAAAGAAATAATTGATACCGATGCCCTCCTGGAGCGTTATCGGAAAGAAATTGAAGAACTCAAAGCACGTCTTGAGGAGAGAGAGCGCGATGCTCCGGCCCGCAACAGGAGATTGAGCGCAAGACAGGTAGGCTTCTATTGATGCAATGGATGGTGGCCCTAAACGAGACTGATTCCCTTATCCTCAGCAAATTGACGAGAGCCGGGCACTCAATGATATGAGTGGTAGGATCAAACAGCTTACGAAGCTTATCTTGACCAGTGAGACTGTGAATGAGTCCAAAGGCGATCAGGTATGCTGTGCACAAATTCAATAATTTTGGCAGTGTACATTGTTGATTCTGGCTTCTCCGGCAGTCACGTCCTTCCAGTCCGAGCAAGCTTGACTTCTCGCAATCACCTTATGAGGTAAGCTTAAATTAAGCCCTATGGCAGGTTTTGGTCTCAGAGAGTCCCCCAGCTCCAAAAGGAACTTCTACTTTCCAAAGAAGAGATCGAACGACAGGCAACCCTTATCCTGTCGCTGGAGGCTAGCCTTGAGCAACGTGCGGTCGTCCCTCTTGACGCACCCGAATTCGAAAAAGACGCGAAGATCATCGAACTGTGGGTTATTCCTTTATATTATGATGTGTGGAGGAAGAACGTCTGGCCTGACGAGGACAATAGGCAGAAGCAGGTCAAAGAATACGAGTTCGTCACAAAACGGTACGAAGAGAACTTGGGCGAACCTCTTCGTGCTGTCAAAGAGGACGTGGAAAAAGAATGGGCGGGCAAACTGGAGGCTCTTGAAGAGAAGCTACGGGCGAGTGACTCGTATGTTCTGGAATGTGAACGCGGGTTGGAAAAAGAACGACAAGTATGCTTTTTACGTTTTGATCTCAAGGGCAAGAATATTGACGTCAACTTCTTTTCAGATCCGATTGAAACTTGAAGAAGAGAAGCGGGCATTAGTTGCATTCGTTTCTGACTTGGACTCTGCACTTCCCTCTCTCCGTGGACTCGTGCCTCCATTGACCATGGGCACCTCCCACTCGTATACTGGCACAATGGCTTCCTCTCCATTCCGACCGACTCTTTCTGCCCTCACAGAATCCAACCCGAATTCTCCCACGCCCTCCCCAGTGAAAACAAAGTCTCCAAGAAAAAAATCGTCTGTATCAATTCCCCATGGGAACCCCACGATGAATGATTCCACACGAGCGGCGACGCTCTTTGACCAAACGCCAGAAGATGATTTAATAGATGGCGATGCTAGTTTCACCGTCCACGACAAGGAAAACCACGCGATTACGATTTAATATTGTTTTGCGACCCTGCTGGTCACCATTTATTAGGCTTTTTTTGCCTTGCTCTTCATCTACGCAACATATATATTTCTGATGGATTTGCATATCTTCGATGGCCCGTGATGCTTAGCAGGCCTCGCATTGTAGTTTGTACCAGAATCGAAGGATGACACGTTCTCCTAGCCTGCAGTGTGCTACCCAAGCATCTAGCGACCAATTAGGGCCCCAGAATCCGTCCTGTATCCCAAACTTTTTCGCTAGAATATTTTGAGCGGGCCGAGCGAGGTTGTGAAGGTATCTGCCGTGGCCACGTGTTCTGAATTGAGGACGCGACTAAGTGAGTACTAGGTTTTCAAACCTCATCCTACTTCTCCAAACTCGGTGGATCTGGACAAACTAGACGGGCTTCACGCTCCCTCGCAAGTTCCCCTATGTGGAGAAATAATTGAATTAATTGAATTGGCGGCACTTCCCGCCCGAGTTCTAGAGCGCTGTGCACCATTCTTCAAACACATTCTTTCACCTGGACTTGATCACCTCCACATCATTCGTATGACTATCGAGAGCTTTAGACCGGATGACGAACACATAGAAATGGCAAGCAACTCCTGGGGAACACAAGCTGATGAGGAAGATGAAAACAATATTTACACATATGAAGAAGACCAAGAGGATGCGCGGACTATTCTCTTGCGAGAAGCCGGCACCAAGAGACCACGGCTCAAAGTTCTGGAGGATGATCCATTAGACGACTCTCCGGCCTCCATGGTGCATCGGGTGGGAATTTGTGCCTCTATAGCTCGACGGTGAAAACGCGAACTAAGTGTCCATTAGAGTGTTCCTGAAACCGATGATCCAACACTTCCGACGCTCACATTTCGCGTCGTCCTCCTGGGAAGTCTGATGTGCGTGCTGAATTCCGCGATCTCTCAACTCTTTTACTTCAAGTCCAATGCTCCAAGGTTCGAAAGTCCATATTGTTACATAGCACGTTCCTTATTTTTTGGAACCAGTTTTTCTGCGTATTTTGTTATACTTGTCACCCATCCTGCGGGGAAATGGCTCGCGAAAATTCTTCCAGACCGCATAATAAACGTGCATAAATGGACATTCTCTCTCAACCCTGGTGCATGGTCAATCAAGGAGCATTTACTTGGTTTTTAGCCATATCCTCGCTCCTCTCAAATCCCCCTACTCATTTTTTTTCTTGCCTTGCAGTTGTCGTATTTGCTGTAAATAACGCCGTCCATCATTGCCTCGCATTTTTCATTTATATTTCCTTTTCGTTCAGCAATCAGGAGGTTCTGCATATGCCGCGGACATCAGTAAGTATCATCTTTGGTTTATGAACATTCTTTCGCATTTAAGGTTTCCTCGTCTCAGTCACCATCCAGCGACTATATTACAAGCAAAACATAGGAGTCCTATCAGGAATCACACTTCTCCTTACGACCCAACTTAGTTCAGTCCCCTCTTGCGGTTACCATCGGGTGATGATACTGACTAGCAGGTTGGTGCAGTCGGCTTTGGACTTAGTGGTTTCCTTCAGCCTATCCTTGTTCGGCCTCTATCGATGGTTTTCCCTCGTAATCTTGTCTATGTTACCCTCTTTTCTTCACTGAATCTCAAAGGGAAGGAGACACGCGATAGATTGAAAATCTTCAAAATTGCTTTCGTTGCTTGTTTTATCTATCAGGTATCCAATGTTACCTCCGTTCATGTGATCCTGACCGCAGCTTGAATCCACCAAAGACATTCCCTACAGTCCTGTTCCCGACTCTTAACTCGCTGGCTCTTCTATGTGCGCCCGTGCCTATTTTTAGAGTTTTTTGAATCTTTCTCATATCGTATCGTAAGGCCTCATCAATAATGACAATTTTGTGCTTCGCACTCTCGGCTCCGGTTTTCAGGGTTTCGGTATACTAAATTTCTCGTTCGATTGGAATAGCATAGGGTCTGTGGTATGTTATATCTATTTTTTTTCCCGCCAGTCATCTTTCAGGATCCATTTGACTCCCCCACCTTGGATCGTTATTGTTCGTTCATGTAGGGCCCCTTCTTCACACCTTGGTGGGCCCAGCTCAACTTCTTTGCGGGACTGATCGGGATGATGTTTGTTATCACTCCAATCGCCTATTTCTCCAACATATGGAATGCAAAGAGCTTCCCGAGTCCGATTTCAACAGGGCTGTTCAAGTAAGTTTGTCCCACTATGAGGAGGAAATCGGTTGACGCCAAGAATACGCTCAATGTCATCGTGTAGTTCGTCATATCAACGGTATTGTCTTTTGATTTATTACGTGGACTGTAATATGTTTGAGCTCGTCCGTACCCCTATAGCTTTGATGTGCTGTCCATCTTGAACGATGATTTTACCCTCAATGAAGAGGCTTGGCAACTCGCTCAACCCCTTCTCCTTACTGTGCGTACCCACGTTTCTAGTTGGCTCCGAATATCTATACTCTATTACTATTAGCCTTCCTTTGCATATGCGTATGCATTGGGTTTTGCTGCACTGACGAGTGCCGTTGTCCACGTCCTCCTATGGCATTTTGAAGACATTAAAAATGCCATTTCCACCGCATCTAAAGGTGATTATGATGACAATATACATAACCAGTAGGTCTCCATGTTGTCTTTCACTATCGCGGTCCCACTTATGTGCGCAGACTTATGCGCGTCTATCCCACGGTGCCAGCTTGGTGGTATTTCTCCCTCTTCGGTGTCACCCTATTAGCCGCAGTCATCTTGATAGAAACTGCCCCGCTTCAACTCCCAGCCTGGGCGCTTTTACTGGCCATATTCGTTGCCATGGCATTTCTAGTACCAGTAGGCATCATCCGTGCGGTCAGCGAAACGCAAATTGGTGCGGAAATTTGCTGCCTCCTCTCCACTTCCTTATGTTGAGGTACCCTGTATTGTGGGTCTCAGGGCTGAATATAATCACGGAACTTGTCGCCGGGTTCTTAATTCCTGGAAAGCCCATTGCTAATGTTGTACGTCGCCTGAATATTCCGAGCAATGTTTCACTTTGAACCCTTCGTTGTTTCCCCTCTAGGTCTTCAAATGCTATGGATGTAGGCATTCCTTTCGCCCAGTTGCTATTCCCTGGATATTGATATTTCCTTGCCAGATATGGCGATGTCACAAGCCTTAGATCTCACTGCCGACCTTAAGTATGATCGCAACCCTACATAGTTTATGTTCTGATTAATCTGAGAGACACTCACAGATTGAGTGTTTATATGAAAGTTCCTCCGAGACACGTTGAGTCATTCGATCCCTCCATGTCTTTCCCCATATTTATCTACTCCATAGATGTTTATTACTCAGTGCGCTTCCATTTTGTGAAATCCTTATATACAACTAACATGGATAATGGCAGGATATCAGGAGCGGCTTTGGTATGCTCCTTGGACACCCTATTAACCCGTACAAGTATAACGAGCTTTTCTGACTGGCTAGGGCTGTGTTGTGAACTACTTCACCCTTAATTCGGGTATGCCTTTTCACTGACTTGACGTCCCAAGCTTTCTAACCAGCGTTTTTAGTGATATCGGCTAAGCAGGATTTTTTGGACGGAACTGTAGAGGACCCGTAGGTGCCGTAATATCCGTCAGGTGGATTCTGCCCTCACTGCTATCCACTTTTGACCCGAAGGACCGGCCAGTGGACGGGTCGCTCACCGTCCACCTTTTATTCGGCCTCCGTCATATGGGGTCTTGTTGGACCGTAAGTATCTGTGGCTTCACGTCATCGTAATATTGACAGCATAGCTATCATCATATGACAGTGCCCGATTTTTTGTAGGGAAGTACAGTATTCTGTACTTAGGTTTTTTGGCTGGTGCCGTCCTCCCAGTTATTCCTTGGCTTTTGCACAAGCGCTGCCCGAAACTTGGGCTTGATAAGGTGCGTCAATCAGATCGTGAATTACGGTCTACTTGCGATGACCTTGATATGCCTAGATTTCAATCCCAATCATAGTGTATGCCGCCGCGCTACCTCCGGTAAAGTGCCATCCGTATACATCTTGAAACCCTCCGCCTCTGATATTCCCATCAGCTAATTCCCACTAATATTATCATCACGGGCTTTGCAACTGCCTATTTTTCCCAAGTATATCTTAGGCGACATCAGTGTGTTCTCTCTCACATTCGTTCGACTCGTAGTCATAACTCATTCTTTCGTGCATCCGACTTCTAGTGGCGCCTTCTTCGAAAAGTATAATTATGTTCTCAGCGCTGCTCTGGATGCTGGGTAGGTGCCTCTCATTAGTGGCATTTATTTTCCTTCTCACCATCGAACAGGACGAGTGTCAATGCTCTAGTGATATATATTGCTCTGACTATTGTGCTGGGTGGATGGGAGGCACCGCACTGGTGGTTGAACTCTGCGCAGGATGTAGAACATTGCAAGCCAGGGTCATAATATAGTAATGTGCTTAGATTAGTCGAGGATGGTAGCTTCCTCGAATATTTCTTCAGACGAGTGTGATATTATTTGAGTACTCTCCGGATATCCTCATTACGTTGAACGGTTGGATGGGCCATCAGTCATGTTTGCCCTCCATATGGGCATTGGTATCCAATGACTCCCACTTTCTCCTCCACGAGTTATAAGCGGACTCGAATCCTCCATCGGTGTATATCGTCCATCCATCTCGTAGTCGCCAATAACGAGCGGGTGTCGAGTCGAGCAGTGCACGCCGCATACTTTCCGCGCGAGAAAAGCGTCGAAGAGGCTCTGTGAGCAGATAGTGCAAGATTGCAAACAGGGCACCGACAAAGAATCCGGCGACGACCTGTTCTACACTGTGGTACATTAGAAGGACTCTACAATTACATGAACATAAGACTATCAGATTTACGTCGGCTAGGTACTGAAGATTTTAACGTACCTCGAATAACAGACAGCCACCGCCCAGGCCCAGAGAAATAAAAACAAGGCAAAACGTTGGATACGGTCGACTATGACAAGCTTAGACCCGTAGGATGTGAACGAGTGCCGAAGATTCAGGTGCAGGAACATAAACGTTGCGAAATAGCCCATGGTTTGAGAATGCAGTGACGGAAAACCATAGCCATCTCCCAGGGCTTCAGAAAGGCCGCACATGAGAGACAGGTGATCCTACACCCGAATGAGACGGGAACCTACGGCGTGGTCGCTCTTGCTTGACTGCATGTTTCAGGACAAAGTTGATAACATGATTAACCAGTTGGCCGCAAAACATGTTTATTAACGTCAGCTCCCGTGTCGTAATGATCATCCCTACGTATGCAGGCTAGAAAATTGCTTAGCCGTTGGGGTATCTGACGCTAATACCCAAGTACACAAACCATTATAAGAACAGGGGAAAGCGTGACGAACGCTGCAGCTTTCGCTAAGAGAGATCCTCGAGTATCTATGTAAAAGTTTTTTAAAAAGTGGAAATAAGGACGGCGGTATTGCACCTACATAAGACATTTGTGAGGTCCAATGCTATCAAGTCAGAGTCCATGAAATTTTCGCATAAACAAGTGGGTGCGCACGCCCTGGAAGCTGCCGAGTTCAAACCATGTCTGTCCTTGCCTTTCTGGTGACAGAACTCCAGGCACGGTGTCTTCCCCTGTAATATATCAAAATCCTCACGCTCCCCTGCGCAGACCCTTTCCAGTGAAACGCGGCGCAAGTATCCAGAAATTAGAGATGTTTGTGGTTCCCCTCCACGTCTATCCTCGTAAACAATTCCAATATGTCTGTCCTTCTAGGCTGCGGAGAAATCTCTTTCCATACTGCGGGCGGCGCCAGAACAGGCTACTGCAGGTTTAGCCAATGGTTTGTTTATCTGCCTTATTGTCCTTGGCCAAAAGCCTGAAAATTGGTGCAGATGGTCCGCAAGCAGAAGAATTGCTTCGTCCTGTCTTCATGGGGTGTGCTACTCGAAACCCAAAAGTGGTAACAATTGCACTCAGTTCCCTTCAGCGACTCGTCGCGATGAAAGCTGTGCCCATGTCGACCGTGCCTCATGTGGTTGCGACACTAGCTGACTGCATATCTCAAGGAGTGGACGTGCAATTACGAATCCTACAGACACTTTTGTCCCTTCTCACCAACTTCACTGGGGTTCATGGGCCACTTTTAGGCGATGTACGGAAATCAATACACCTTTTGGTGCGGGATCGGTTGAATTCAGTTTCATGTAGGCGCTGCTTCTCTGCTTCAAGCTACAAGATTCGCGGATAGGTGCGGTATCGAGCACTGCAATGGCCACTCTCCGTCAGCTTGTCATGTTCGTATTCGACAAAGTTGTCGAGGCCGATCGAGTGGCCCTTCGCGATCATCCAATTGAACATGATTCCGAAGAAACAACCCTTCCCGATGGATCTGTAGTGGACTTGCACCCATCGGCTCGAGATGCCTACTCGGTGTTTGAGGACCTTTGTTTGCTTGCCAACGCGGAACGACCACAGTTTCTCAAGTTGGAAGCGCTACCAAAAACCTTCTCTTTGGAGCTGATCGAAAGTGTATTGACTAATTATCATGCGTTATTCCGTGAGGTAAAACCCCCCAATACCCATCCTTTAACAGACAGTGACCTATTGTGATATTCCTAGCGGCGGGAGCTGCTTTTATTATGCCGACATCACCTTTCTCCCATGCTTCTAAAATCTCTATCTGACAAACATTTATTTCCGCTGACTTTGAGAGCAACACGTGTGGTTTTCCTCCTATTGAAACAATTTCTTCGAGAGCTGGAGACCGAATCCGAGGTCTTCTTGACACTCTTGACCAAGATCATATCTGGAGAAATCGATGGCAATGAGACACCTCGACCTCATTGGATGAGGGTATTAGCTATGGAAATCACTCGTGGGTACGTGGCCTGGACTGCTATTGTGCAGCCATGTCTCAATTCCCTGTCTCTGCACAGATTATGCAGCGATGCAGATCTCGTTCGAGAGATTTGGGACCGATTTGACGCTAAGAAAAATGGTTCTCATGTCTTTTCATCTTTGATCACTGCCCTCAAACGTCTTGCTACTGAGAAGCCTGCTCTTTTGGGGGTTGAATCACAGATGTTTGGCCTCGGTATTCCCTCACAATCGTCTCTGGATCTGAGTGCCACAGGTTACGGGCTCGACGTGGGCATGGTGGCAGGGATGGTGGCGAGTGCAGCCAGTATGGTTGCCTCAATCGGTTCTGAAACAGGCCTAAGTGTGCCTGGCTCTTCGATGAAACTGCAGTGGTAAGTTGAAACTATGTGGCCATCGCCGTTTCCTCAGCTTATAGACTCGTCCAGTATTGATCAGCTCGACAAAGCTGATTCTCCAGCCATCCCCGAAACGTACATATTTCTTCTAGCGCTTCAAAGTTTGGTTTCGTTATCAGAAGGCTTTGCGTCCATCTCCATCCCTCTTTACACTACCATAGTCGTTCAGCGACCTCGTGCTGCCGGGGATGCCGTCATCCGTGCTCCACCAGCCTTAGACATTACCTCATTGCCATCTGAAGAATCCAGCACCAAACAACTGGTGTCCATTCATGGGATGATGGAGTGTGCCTGGCCTGCGATGCTCGCTGCATTATCTTTTTTCATCGCAACTAGTCTCTCCAACGATCTATTTGTCGATGTGGTGACTAGCATACAGAGTATGGCCAATGTAGCCGGGGTCGTTGGACTGTCCACTCCCCGTGACGCGTTCCTTACTTCCCTCTCCAAGTTCGCTATCCCATCTGGTGTCGTGTCGAGCTTAAACTCATGGGTCGATACGCCTCGCCCAGGAGGGGTTTTGTCTGTTGAAAATCTGGGATTATCGGCCCTCGCCGGGAGCCCGCAGCAAGCACCGACATTATCCGACCGAAATATTGTCTGTCTTAAAGTCCTCGTATCTAGTGCACTGTTCCTTGCCGGGAGCCTCGGGCCAAGTTGGTTCGATGTTCTGGAGACGCTTCAAAATGCAGAGTACGTGCTGTTCACCAAAGGCCCGGCGAGAAAGGGCTCGACTGGCCCGAATAATTTGGGACCAGGGTCGAAGGCGCGGACCCCTTCGGGTTCACTCACCCCTAGCTCAACATCTCCAGCCTTAGGAAGTCGCCCTCCATTAATGGCAGATCTCGATCTCGAAAGTGTCCAGGCTATCATGTCGCGCATTTTTGATGCTTCAAAGAATTTGGAAGACGAGGCCTTTGGATCATTCATCTCTGCTCTGTGCAAACTGAGCGCGGAGATGGTTGGGATGCAGTCGATAGATCGTGGAATTATTGTCGAAGAATCGGGAGAGGATGCCGTATCCCCCTTACCCCCCACACCGGCAACGCCTCGCGTTGGCTATGCTCATCGACGGAGGGCCAGTGGGATACAATTGTCTAGATCTGTCGTCAGTCCATTCTCTGCACTATTTTTCTGCATGATGCGTCTAACTTGGGAATACCCAGCGTGGTGGAGACTATGGCATCACAAAACTTGGCTGGATATCACAGCTCAATATCCATCGTTTAATTTATCGCGATCCCAGCCTTGCGTGGAATACTGTGACCGGCCACCTTCTCTCCATTATTCGGAATTCCCGGGCCCCGGGCCCCATTCGGCTTCAAGCAGCTGAAGTAATGGATGAAATTCTCGTCGTAGTCCCTCGCAATGTCACTGCTGCTGGCGAGCTCCAAACACAGGTCCAGCGTCGTGTTCTCGATGTGCTCGCAAAGCAGATTATCGGAGAGACGTCATCAAGTTCTTCAGTGCTGATTGATATCCGCCGCTGCGGTTTAGAAACCTTGCATCAAATCCTCCAATTCTCGGGGCACACCCTGGTGGTTGGATGGGAGACAATTTTCGAAATGCTATCTAGTGTTTGCGCTGCAGTCCCTAACGATGGCCCTCCTCTGTCGGAATTGACCGATGGTCGTGTCTTATCTCCTCGACCTCGTCCACCACCCCTTTGGCCTCCATCCGCGAAGGCTAATTTAAGCTTAATACGCGTAGCCTTCCAATCTCTCACTCTTGTGTGTGACTCCGTTGATGTTCTAACTTCTGAGCATCTTCGACTATGTATCAGTACACTCGGGTTATTCGGTCGACAAAGCGAGACCAACATCGCACTCACTGCAGCGGAAAGCCTTCTCTGGGGAGTTTCCGACTCGATCCAATCCAAGCGCAAAGATATCGAGAGGGAACCAGAATACAGCGCATTGTGGATGTTTCTCCTCCTGGAGCTGCTCGGGCTATGTTCAGATTTGAGACCTGAAGTGCGGAATGGCGCGATGCAGACCCTTTTCCGATCACTACAGCTCTACGGCGCCACATTGAGTCCGGATACTTGGACGAAGTGTCTAGATCTCGTTGTGTTCCCACTACTCGAGTCTATGTCTCCCTCTACCTCCCAAATCAGCCCCCCCTCTCCAACTTCATACGCGTCTTCCAGTGTCCAATCTCCAGCTCAGAGCTGGGACGAAACTAAATGCCTCGCCTTCCAATTGGTGGCCTCGGTCTTCGGCGATTTCCTCGTCTCGCAAATCATGCGACTCCCTACCTTCAGCAAAATTTGGGATAAATTTGTGCATCACATCAGACAGGCTGCCTTACGTGATCATCGCAGCGTTAGTACAGCGGCTCTGAA
This sequence comes from Hydnum rufescens UP504, assembly GCA_014904985.1. Taxonomy (NCBI): domain Eukaryota; kingdom Fungi; phylum Basidiomycota; class Agaricomycetes; order Cantharellales; family Hydnaceae; genus Hydnum; species Hydnum rufescens. The sequence continues at coordinate 61,620 of MU129074.1, forward strand.
ATGCCTTGATGTGAGCCTTGGTGCTTCGAAGAACACGGCCGACGATTTAATTCCTGTAGCTACCATCGCGTGGGAGAGTGCGTGGCACGGTGTCGATGAGATTGGGGAGGCCGTTGGGACAAGAATATCGCAGCCATCGGCTGGACTCCTCCACACTATTCAGCCTTCGCCATTTACTCAAGAAAGTCTCGAAGCTTTTGCTGCTGTCATCCGAACCACGTATTCCTTGAGTGGTTCTACGTGGGATTTGGATCGTATCCGCCGTCTGTTGGCGATCTTAAAGGGGGTCCTAACATATTCCAGATCCCCAGAGTATCGTCCTGATATTGACACTCTGACACCTGTTCAAGTACGTACTTGAATTTCGCGTGAATGGGATGACTCACGTTTCACGCGTAGGCAATTGTTGTCCATGTAATTGAAGATATCAAACTTGACGTGAAACATTCACCATCCTTGGTACTATGCGATCTATCAGAATTTGCCACTCTTGCCTTCGTCGCCGCTTTCGATGTTGAGGGCTCTCCTCCGATGTCTTCTCCCGGCACCCCGGATGCCCAGAAACGCACCCCACAAAAGCGAGTCACGTACATTGCTCTATGTAAATATAGCTTGTCAAGACTGGTTGATCTTTTTCTCCGGTTCAAAAATCAATTGGATCTGTATAATGATGGGACGCTGGAACAGGTTCTCTCGGTGAGTCTGAGGTTCTTCATCCGTGAACCAAATTATTCACGAAATTCTGTTTCCATGTAGGCGTATTCCATTCCCATCAAACTTAAGTACGATTGTCCCCCTCCATCCAAATTTGGATCAGATCCTCCTTTGTGGAAAACAGCAACCATAAGTTTTTTAAAAATTGTGAGGGAGTTAGCACAGAGTCTTGAAAGCTTCGGTCTAGGTTAGTCGCGCATCATTTAGGCAATCCCAAACTCACTTCCCCTCTATAGCCATATCCGGTGATCGAGTGGAGGGCATTTGGCGTCAAGCCCTGGATGTCTTCCGTGGTGGCCTACTGGCGGACTGGTAACCCACATCTTGAGTCTCTATTATCTATACCTGACCATATATAAGCTCCGCAGCGGAACACTTCCCCTTGGAAGTCCAGGACGCAGAGGAAAAGTTTGATCTTGCACTAATAGCAACGTTGGAGATCGATGTTGTTCCACATCTAGGCGATTCTCGGGTTCCTGATGCTGTCATTGCAAGTTGCTTTTTATCACCTTACGTAGTACCATCTGACGGTGCCGGGTAGATACGATTGGCAACTACCTTGAAGAACGCCAGCAGGCTACGCCAGGTGGAGGACAGAACTCCAATCATTCTGGATGAACGGCCGACAAACACCAAAGGGTCCAAGGTCTCGGAAACCCCAAATCAAGGTACCGATAAGCACCCCAACGTTCCGCTGGGGACAACGGCCCCCTCTGTTCTTCTTCCTCGAGAGCGGTTCGCCTACTGGACCTTCGATCTCTTGTTCTTAATTTGTGCTGCATCCACTCAAGGTATGGTCCTTGCCAGTGTTGTATCGATTGTTCTGTGACAAGTGAAATGGTTTCCTAGATCAAGCGTCGGCTCGTCAGCGCGTAGCAGCCTTGTGCCTTCCGAGCCTGTTGGCCAGATGTCACTCGGTACTTGCTACGTACGTTGTCGACGAAGCCCTTCGCGGAGGAGTGCCCTTCCCTAGGTACGTCCATGCCCCAAGTCATCCAAGGTTTTGGTAAATTTTGCTATAGGGTACAAGAAGAAGAACTGTTATACGTCCTCCGTAAATTCCAAGAACTTCAACTTTGGGCCGGCAGCCTCTGGGCCGCTTTCTCAGGCGACCCTTCAACATATTGCACCTCCCTCCCTCGTAAGCTCTTAAAGCTGCCCAGCGTTTCCAATGAAAAGTACTGAGCCCATCTGCGTTCCTAGCCATTGACTCTACTTTGCCTCCAGAACGTCTTATATCTGACGCAACAAAACGATCGACAAAAGCCCATCTCTTCCATTTCTATACCTTACTGTATGAGATCGCCACTGCCCCGCGGTCACCTCCGTCTGCATGGATTGTCCCTTCCTCTGCTGTTACGAATCAACCTCGGGACAAAAAGACAACTCTTAAGAAAGAGAATAGAAACAAGCAAGACAGGGTCTCTCGTGATCGGTCTTCTGGGGGGTCAAATACGTTTCCAGTGGGGATCGTGGGGGCAGAGTATGAGAAAGAACTGGTTCCTGCCGTCGAAGTGGATTCACGGCAACTTGCAAAAGAGCTTTTACGGCAGATTGGGAAAGAGATGGGGGTTGAGACGTGATTCTACATTGCGGATGACTATCCTACATTGTGTTAAATTAAATCATGGTAGAGAAAACAATAGAGTAATTATTAAGCATTCTGGAGAATAGAGCATATATCTCTATGCGATCCTTCCTTCCAATCCTTCTTCTGGTGATCGGCGGAACAGTATCTGGAGCACAGGATGAGCCATGGACTCAAATATCCCTGGAGATCGTTACTTACGTGACAGCATGGCATCCCGAACAGCGTTTGTATGTTTCTTCGGCCTCGAGGGATTTCGTGTCGCACTTGGCCCACCAGCAAAAACGGTTCTCGTGGTACCCCGTCTTGTCCCTGTCACCCCTTTCAGCCTCCTCGTGCAAACCCAATGTAGTTCCCAAGGCGCGCCACGACAATACAGATTGCCAAAGAGCGGCCGATTCTTTCGTGATATCGTCCTCTGTCTTCTGCTTCTTCTTATTCGTAACGCCTGGTAAATTCAGGCCCTCCGAAAATGCAGTTTTCGAAATGAGCGAGTCAAAGTCATTGAGAGTTGGGATAAACAAAAGTGTAAAATGTTTGCGGAGGGTAGAGATCTCGTCAGGTGTGGCACGCACGCGGCATGTTACATCGTGGCATTGTGCTATGTGGATTGTCATCTTGAACACCCGGAACCAAGCCGCTAGGATGAAAGTTAACGGCTTTACCAAACGACGACTGAAAACATTTACGTACAAGCATACGAATCTGGCCTAGCAGCACAAAGAAGAAGTGATTCGGTTGCAACAGGCAGAAAGTCACAATGAGTAACAAGTTCAACCAGGGCACTCGCAGGATTCGTGGCCGCATTTACGATGTTGCTAAGGGAAGAATTAAACAATGCAGTCTTGTGGCAGAGTTGGGCTAAAATTCATACTTTATGATAGGCGCTGCTGCGTTGGCAACAGCCCATTTACGATCGGCGTCTTCGACTGAACGAAGTTGATTCCTCAGTCTGATCGTAAAGCCGCAATCAGTATCCTATATGGCAGAAGCACTCGAGATTGCTCTCTCACGTGAATGCAACATCAGCCTCCAGCCTCATTTCGTGGTACTTTGGGGCACTTGGGTGTGCAATGTTGACGAAGGCATCCGCCGCTACAAGCTCCACGGCAACTTGGGTCGGATCGACGGTGATGGCAGGGTTGGTAAGGATTTGGCGAATTTTTTGTAGAATTTGCTCCGGATTACATGTATGTAGGAAGTTCTCGAGGGCATAGTCCGGCGCGGAGGGATTGACCAGTAGGCCACGTAGGAGAACGCAAGTGATGCGACGGCATGAAATGGCCTCTGATCTTAACCAGCATAAGGCCACGATACCCAGAGTTTCTCTCGTGTAAACTTCACTACAATAGGCAGGCAAAGCGTGAATAGATATAGGCAAGTACGTGAGAAAGTGCGAAAGACATAAACATCCTCACGTCTTCATATCAGGAATTCGATACAAATGATGCAATCCCAAGGAAACCACGGACAGGGTACTATCCGTAGTAAGTAACTCTTGATCTCTCCATAGCACTGCTTCGATGCGCGGATAGGCTTGTCGGAGCGTGGCGAAAACACGGGAATCCTCCTCAGACAGCCCTGAGCCCGCTTCGGCCTGAAGCTTTTTGAGCGATACCAAACTGTTGATTAATCCTGTTAACGGGATGACCCAGTATGGTGCATCCAAAGGCTAATTCCTCAACGTATAAATGAGACCTCGTCATAGTGAATCACCCATTCGCTCACCTCTGAGGCAGACTGCTCCCACCCATCAACGAAAACTTCGATTAGAAGATCAATGATTCTAGCAGCCCGCAGTTCAGGCCACAGTTTAGTGTCCTGAGCAGCGAGAGCAATGGAGCTGAGGTGGAGGGTGTTGCGACCTTCTGCTGTGAAAGCTCGTTGAACAGCCTCACTGGGGTCATCCAACGTGGTCTGGATAGAGGCTTTGTTCGCGCTTTCCATGAGTATTATCGGAGCGCACACTGTTCAGAATCCGATTTAAATGACAACGCAGGATCTTCCGTGGCATCTTCCGTGACATCCTTTGTGACAGTAATATCGTGCCGATTGCAAATGCCTTGCAGTTTTTAAATTTTACCCTGGTGGCCCTCTGACAACAGTTAAGATTTCGAAATTTTCCGGGATGGCTGGCCCTTGCCTGACACCTGAACTCTCAGATAAATTTTGATGACTTCAATTTACAATAAATGTCTGGGCGCTTCTCGAGCGTCTATCTCTGTGGCTGTATCAGGAGAACTGACACATGCTCTCGAGGCCCCAGAGTGGCCTGTGTGCCCTAGTAAGAACCGATGCACGTTGCAGATGCATACACAATGTCCCAGGTTAACTAGTGAAATAAATCCAATTATTGACGCACCCCCATGAAAGTGAATTCCGGAGGAGGAGAGCCGTTGATGTTCAAGCAGATATTGATCGACGACGAGGACGAGCCGAACAGTAGCGTCCCTTTATACTACTTACAAGGGGTGAAAAAATGTACGAGAAGGTAAAGGGAAAGAGAATATGCCTGAGTACTGAGGGCGCTGGGGAAGCAAAGGTATACATTTCCGGTGGGAAAAACGTGAAGCTATGGAGTAGGTTGGCGAGCCTACCGCGGATAGCGGTGTCGCTTTAGAGGTTGCGCTTCTCCCATTGGGTATCTCGGAAGATGCCGTAATGGGCGCCTCCGTGTTACTGTATTTACAACATTAACTGAACCATCCAGCGCATGTATTGGTTTCCCAGATTCAGAAGCAAGGGGCAGATGCAAATCTTGGGCCGTGACTGGGCCCTTGACCCAGCCTCAAAAAAATTTTTGGCAGCATTGTTGGGAAACCAGCAGCATCTAGATACCGGAGTTGGAGAATGTGGCAGCAAACTATGTGATATCATTTATATGTACCATTAGATGATCGAGAAGTTATTTTTTTGGCTGCTCAGATACAGCTATCTTTAAAAACAACTCTATGCGATGTGGGGGAAATAAATGAGCAATTCGACACGAAAGACTTGCTTCGCAAGTCCTCGGACACAGGACCCAGGTGCAAATAACCCAGGCGGATCCGCAGATGATCTAAAAGAAAAACCCACCAATCACTTCATTTTCTTAGGATCCATAATGATATATTCAACCGGAACGAGACATGACCTACATTCTGATGCGAGCGAGTGTCATAATGCGGTTTAATGGGTGGCTAAAGCTTCGGCCCTAGCTGCCTTGCGCTTCTTCCGCTCCTCCCGGTCACGCTCTTGTTCGCTGATCGTCGGAACTGGGATGTCGGACTCCGGGACAGGGAGTTCCAGCTGGACTCTAGTAAGGGTCTTTTCATACGCGCGGATTTCGTCCAACGCCTCGCCTGCGGTAGGCCTAGAGTTGGGTTGATCTGCCATCATCGCTGCGAATATGGCGACGAGTCCCGGCACATCATCTTTTAGACTCTAAACAGGGAAAAGACATGGTCTATGAGTCAGTCTTCCGATTGTTAGGCAGAAAAAGATACCTACGCACATGAAAATGATCATGGAACATCTTGCCCATCTGAAAGACATCCGTTTTGAAAGGGTCATACGGCTCACCGGAAAGCATTTCAGGTGCGACATCTCGGCCGTAGTCTTCTGGATCCTCTAAACCCAGTCGCTTGAGGGGCATGCCGGTAACCACTCTGTCTTCAGATCTTGAGTCCTCACGAAAACGGACGGAAAGCTCGAAATCGATCAAGTAATATCGCACGGGGAAAACTGTATGGGATAGATAAAGTGCCAATAAGCAGGGACCAAATGCTTTGCACGAAAATAACGTACGACTTCGAAACGGCTGGTCTGCGTGGATTGGACGGAAACCCCCGCTGAAGTTGATGAGAATATTTTCGGCACCTATGTCCTAAAAATCCGGCAAATTAATACGCAAACGCCTCAAAGGCGTTACTACTGGCCTCACTCGATGTGCGATGAGAAGGCGATGTAAAAAGTGAAGGCCCTGAAATTTCGTCCATAAGCTGGTTGAAAATAGAGGAAGATTCAGGCACAGACCTCAAGGAGTTGGATGATAGCATCAAAAACCTCACTGATCGCGTGATACCACGGAAAGTTGAACCCTTCACACATTGCCGGGAATACACCGAACGTCATATCTTCCAGTATCAATTGCTGCAACATCGGGAGACAATGATTTTCGCCTCGGAAAGCCAATGAACCGGCGGCCACTCTCTGCTGGACATCCAACTCCTCAAGCCCCTGTTCGCCCTTGGATATGAGTCGAATGAGGACGTCTCGACCATCTGCGGTCCTAGCAAAACAATGAATGGGTTTCTGGGATTTATGGAATTTGTAGCAACGGCCTCTGTGGAGTGAATGATCCTCACCGCTTGGAGACGATACGAAAGCGGATCATCATCCCGATAGATGAAGGTGCCGTCAGGCGCCCTCATCGTGTCGTCTGGGGCGTGAGTCTGACCAAAAGTGTAAGGAGTTGGCGGCACAGCGCGAAACAATCTAAGCCCTTGAGTTGCGAACCAGACCTCTAACGGGTCCCACACTTGGCGAGGCGGATTGATCTGAATCCTACGCCACTCTAAAAGGGTACGAGGCAGTAAAGAATCAAGTGAAGATGACATCTCTGACTGGGGAGCAAGGCCATCAGCGTTGGCCGTGGATCTTGCGCAGTACTTTGGTCCAGATAGTGGAGGCTTCGAGGCAGGTAACTCTACATTCTCGGATGATTCATTACAGCTTCCCATAAGCCAGCCTCCCATAACGAGAGCCAGTCCCGGAGGAATCAGGAGCTGGATGTCGACGGGGAAAAATGAGATAGATTAATGGGGACGGCATCTCAACGAGACAACATCACGTACCTGCTTGAGAAACCACACACCACGGTCGAAGCTCAAAATAAGAGAAAAAAGCAGCAAGAACGTTCCAAGAGGAAGAGGCGCGCTTAGCACTACATCAAATAACGAATTAACCAGTAACGAATGACGACTCCATGTACATTTGAACCTAGTCTGACCTTTGAAGAGCCCCGTGGCCGACATAGGAATATAGGGGGTGTTATAGAAATTGGAATCAGATGGTGCTGTAATTTATGTCGTAGGCCAGAGCGCTGCCTGAACAAGACGATTCAGCTTGGGTGGTCCGGAAGAAGCCGCATGCCAGCTACTCTTGGACCTTAGATGGATACAGAGATCAGATCAACTCATGGCGAAGAACCCATCCGGCATAACATGGCCGGGCAGCCAAGTCATGCGATCTGCACGGGGTTTTGATTCCTCGGCGCCTCACCAGGGTACAAATACTGAAATTGTCTCAAGGTCAGATACTCAATCCCGTTCGTCATGTCGTCGAATAATCCGGCCAAAGATAGGATATATGCTTTCGACCATGAAGATGGATCTGTGTACATTGGAATTTTGCCAAGCTACAGGCAAACTTCACTAGTCTGATAAAACACTGCCTTCGTGGAGAAGATGAATATTTACAATAGTGCTGTATACCGTCAGATTAATGGAGTGACGCATTACCGTCTAACCTTTAACGATGGGAAGCGCCTACTGATTCCGGCCTCCCTTGCAACCTTGAAGTGAGTCTTTGTATACTATGCCACTCTTGCACCGATGTTGATAGTATGATCTGACTCGGATATGCAGAGTTGATGGTACACCCTTGACGCAATCTCCACCGGGTGCGACTCAGTGATGGCCTACTCTATCACATCCATGGTTTGGTCCTTCAAATGTACTGCCTTCTCAAGGCCACATAATCATGTATTTGACCCTGTGTGCAAATGAAGATTCAATGATGTAGTTCAGAGAATATAGGGAGGTTCATACCAAACCATCCAAATCAGTAAACATTACATAAGCAGATGATGTAATGCGGAGTACACCACAAAACTGTAGATTTAGAAAATACTACCCCTTTGCAGCTTTGAGGGAGCCATCATTGATTAATCGTCTATATATGCTGATCCTTACAGTCCATCGGTCAAATGTTAGAGCGTTGCATTTGTTATTCAAGTGTCCGAGGCTGAAGGCTGGAAAATCGCGCATTTCCGAAAATGTCGGGGACATTACAACCGGCAATTATGGTCTTGAGAGTTGGTTTTGTGAGGGAATATTTCTCTTCCCCGCTTCTTCAGGTACTTGGAGCCTATTTATCCCTTTCTTCTCCAGTAATGGTCCTCTAGTTCACAGATAAAGATCAAGGACAAACTTTTGAGTTGGTCGAATGCCCAAGTCGGTTATTCTCACGGCAGGCTTTGGCAACGAATCCAATATCTGAGTCTCTCCCCAACCCGTAGGTGGGACCGGGCAAGTGATAACCAGATTCAACAACAATGAAATTGATGTTGCCATCGCACTCACCGATCCTCTCCTTGCTGGTATCGCCAAGGGCTCTACATCTTATAAACTCGTTGGAAGCTATGTGACGAGCCCTCTGAGATGGGCTGTCATTACGAGAAAGAATAGTCGTTATTTCTCTATCGATGATCTGAGGGGCACTACTCTGGGGATTTCTGTGAAAGCTCGTTGAACAGCCTCACTGGGGTCATCCAACGTGGTCTGGATAGAGGCTTTGTTCGCGCTTTCCATGAGTATTATCGGAGTGTACACTGTTCACAATCCGATTTAAATGACAAACGCAGGATCTTCCGTGGCATCTTCCGTGACATCTTCCGTGACATCTTTTGTGACACTAATATCGTGCCGATTGCAAATACCTTGCAGACGCCGGGTTTTACCCCGGCAGACCTCTGACAACAGTTAAGATTTCGAAAATTTCCAGGATGCCTGGCCCTTGACACCTGAACTCTCAGATAAATTTTGATGACTTCAATTTACAATAAATGTCTGGGCGCTTCTCGAGCGTCTATCTCTGTGGCAGCATCAGGAGAACTGACACATGCTCTGGAGGCCCCAGAGTGGCCTGTGTGCCTTAGTAAGAACCGATGCACGTTGTAGATGCATACACAGTGTCCCAGGTTAACCAGTGAAATAAATCCAATTATTGACGCACCCCCATGAAAGTGAATTCCGGAAGAGGAGAGCCGTTGATGTTCAAGCAGATATTGATCGATGACGAGGACGAGCTTATTGAGCGAACAGTAGTGTATGCTTTATGCTACTTACAAGGGGCGAAAAAACGTACGAGAAGGTACATAAAGGGAAAGAAAATCTGCCTGAATACAGTACTGGGGGCGCCAGGGAAGAAGGCATGCATTTCCGGTGGGAAAAACGTAAGAAGTGATGGAGTAGATTGGCGAGTCTACCGCGCATAGCGGTGTCGCTTTAGGGGTTGTGCTTCCCTCGTTGGGTATCTCGGCAGGTGCTGTAATGGGCGCTTCGCGCAACGTGTTACTGTACTTACATTAACTGGACCATCCAGAGTATGTATTGGCCTCCCAGGTGATGCAGAAGCAAGGGGACTCCAGATACAAATATTGGGCCGTGACTGGGCCCTTGACCCAACCTCAAAAAAATTTTTTGGAGCATTGTTGGGAAACCACCAGCGTCTAGATACTAGGGTTGGAGAATGAGGCAGCAAACTATGTGGTATCATTCATATATACCATTAGATGATTGAGAAGTTGTTTTTTTGGCTGCTCAGATAGAGCTATCTTCAAAAACAACTCTAGGCGGTGTGGGGGCAATAAATGAGTTGACCTCATCTGGGTGACCTCCACCTCCGAACTCTTTTATTTTATTTTTTTAATTGGACAGGGACCATTTATGGAGTGGGAGAGTGGAAGAGTCTCCAGGAGAGAAATGTCAATAGCGTGGGACCTATACGAGCAATTCGACGCGAAAGACTTAAGTCCGCAGACACGGGTCCCAGGTGCAAATAACCCTGGCGGATCCGGAAAGTAGCAGATGATCCAAAAAAAAACCTACCCATCGCTTCAATTTTGTTGGAATCCACAATAAGATAGGGAGTTCTAGCTGGACTCTGGTAAGGGGTCTTTTCATACGCGCGGATTTCGTCCAACGCTTCGCCCGCGGTAGGCCTAGAGTTGGGTCGATCTGCCATCATCGCTGCAAATATGGCGACGAGTTCCGGCACATCGTCTTTTAGGGCCTAAAGAGGGAAAGGTCATGGTCCATGAGTCAGTCTTCCGATTGTTAGGCAGAGAAAGATGGCTCCGCACATGAAAATGATCATGGAACATCTTGCCCATCTGAAAGACATCCGTTTTGAAAGGGTCATACGCTTCGCCGGAAAGCACTTCAGGTGCGATATCTCGGCCGTAGTCCTCTGGATCCTCTAGGCCCAGTCGCTTGAGGAGCATGCCGGCAACCACTCTGTCTTTGAATCTTGAATCCTCATGAAAACGGACGGAAAGGTCGAAATCGATCAAGTTCTATTGCACAAGGAAAACTTTATGCATGCGATAGATAAAGCGCCAATAAGCAGGGACCAAATGCTTTGCACGAAAATAACGTATGACTTCGAAACGGCTGGTTTGCATCGATTGGACGGAAACCCCGCCGAAGTTGAGGAGAATATTTTCGGCACCTATGTCCTAAAAATCCTGCATATGAATACCCAAACGCCTCAACGGCGTTCCTACTGGTCCCACTCGATGTGCGATGAGAAGGCGATGTAAAAAGTGAAGGCCTTGAAATTTCGTCCATAAGCTGGTTGAAAATAGAGGAGAATTAAGACACAAACCTCAAGGAGTTGGATAACAGCATCAAAAACCTCACTGATCGGATGATACCACGGAAAGTTGAAGCCTTCACACAATTGCCGGGAATACGCCGAACGTCATATCTTCCAGTGAGAATTGCTGCAGCATCGGGAGACAGCGATTTTCCCCTTGGAAAGCCAATGAACCAGTGGCCACTCTCTGCTGGATATCCGACTCCCCAAGCCCTTACTCGCCCTTGGATATGAGTCGAATGAGGACGTTTCGACCATCCGCGGTCCTAGCAAAACAATGGATGGGTTTCTGGAATTTATAGAATTTGTAGCACGGCTTCTGTGGATTGAATGATCCTCACCGCTTGGAGACGATATGAAAGCGGATCATTGTTCCGATAGATGAAGGTGCCGTCAGGCGCCCTCATCGTGTCGTCTGGGGCGTGGGTCTGGCCAAAAGTGTAAGGAGTTGGCGGCACAGCACGAAACAATCTCAAGTCCTTGAGTTGCAAACCAGACCTCTAACGGGTCCCACAGTGCGAGGAGAATTGATCTGAATCCTACGCCACTCTAAAAGGGTACGAGGCAGTAAAGAATTAAGTGAAGATGGCATCTCTGACTGGGGGGCAAGGCCGTCAACGTTGAGCATCGATCTTGCAGAGTACTTTAGTCCAGATAGTGGAGGCTTCGAGGCAGGTGACTCTACATTCGCGGATCGGATGATTCATTACAGCTCCCCATAAGCCAGTCTCCCATAACGAGAACTAGTCCCGGAGGAATCAGAGGCTGGATGTCGACGGGGGAAAATGAGATATATTGATGAGGACACGACAATCCCAAGGAAACAACATCACGTACCTGCTTGAGAAATCACACCACGGTCGAAGCTCAAAATAAGAGAAAAAAGTAGGAAGAACGTTCCAAGAGGAAGAGGCGCGCTTAGCACTACATCAAATCGCCAACTAACCAGCAAGGAATAACGACTCCATGTGCATTTGAGCGTAGTCTGACCTTTAAAGAGCCCGGTGGCCGATATAGGAATACATATAGGAATACAGTGGGTGTTATAGAAATTGGATCCAGACAGTTGCCGTAATTCATGTCGCAAGCCAGAGCGCTGCCTGAACGAGATGATCCTCGATTCGGTCTTGGGTGGTCCGGAAGAAGCCGCACGCCAGCTACTGTGCTTGGGCCTTAGATGGATACAGATAAGATCAGCTCATGGCGAAGAACCCATGCGGCACAACATGGCCGGGCAGCCAAGTCGTGTGGTCTGCACGGAGCCAGGGCACAAATACTGAAATTGTCTCTGGGCCAGATACCTAATCCCCTTCGTCATGTCGTCGAATAATCCGGCCAAAGATCGGATATATGCCTTCGAACATGAAAATGGATCCGTTTTACATCGGAATTTTGCCAAGCTACAGGCAAACCTCACTAGTATGATGAAACACTGTCTTTGTGGAGAAGATGAATATTTACAACAGTGCTATATACTGTTGAATTAATGGAGTGACACATCACCGTCTAACATTTAATGATGGGAAGCGCCTCCTGATGCCCGCCTCCATTGCAACCTTGAAGTGAGTCTTTGTATACTATGGCACTCTTGCACCGGTGTTGATGACGACAGTGCCCAATTACAGTACCAACCACTAGGGGTCCCGAGACAACGGATGAACTCGCTTTTTGGTCTTGACGAAGTCTCGTACCGTTTGAAGATTCTCGATATCTCCGCCAACAGAACCTTGTGAATCGTGTAGAATGAGTCACTGGTTATCATCAGAGGCGAGTTCTTGGTTAATATCGTGTTGAGCGGCATGGTCATCAGAGGTTCTCTACCGCACGCATTGCAAGAGATTTGGGGAACCGCAGGTCACACGGTGAGGTTGATGCCGAATACTGCATTGATCGGAGAAGGCATTCCCGGTCCTGACTGCGAATGCTCTCTAGATCGTTGAGGTTCAGTAACGTGAAGCGCCATGCGTGTCTCACTTCGCCGACGAGCGTCCTGAACCTAATGACGCTGGTTGGGGGCTGGCGGGGATATGGACGACGAACGTGGCATACCTGGAATCCCCTAGCTGAGTGTCGGTGGGGGGTTGAGCGGGGAGGAGCCCCGGATTGCATTGGTGATGCCATGGTTGAACTATTGCAGTCTCACTCGAAGTTTTACTACCTGGGTAAGTGGAATCCACAGTATAAGGGGTTGCTTCACGATCTGGAGTAGGAGCGGTGTGTTGGCGACAGAGGAACGTGAAGAGTGGCATTACTGGCTAACAAATGAAGCCCAGCGAGAGTTCACATCCAGCTGAGGTCACGTTCTCATTCATCTGAATGGAAGCTACAGAAAGCTCCAGACTGCTCGAATGAGTGGGACGCACCATCTTCAGCTGATTGATTCGCGCTTCAGAGTGGAAGGCGAGGTCGACCACGTCGCTCTCCCATAGCCACTGTCTAGTATACCGTTCCATCCTAGTCACTCAGGAAAAATAAGGTTGTTATCCAGTGTGATCTGGAACGTGGGGCCTAGGAGGATCAGATCTAGGGCCTACCGAATTTCACATAGAGAACAGGGTCCAGATGACAATATCTTCCTTTCTTAGAATCTTAGGAGCCTCTGGTGCTAGATCGGGCATGGCGCCACGGAGAAGTTCGTGCTTCTCGGGCAGAAGCTAGTCAAGTTGACATAACAGGAAAGCTCCTGTTGCCTGGCTTTTGGTAATATTAATTTGTAGCATGTTGAGAAGGGATTTACACACCTGCATACACCGACATCTCTCTGGTCCTTCTGCGATGTGGAAATCTATTCGAAAACTTTTTAAAGCCACCAACGAAAACAGCAGCGCTAGGCGTTTCAGGGTCCTCATACTTGGACCAGCGAATGCAGGAAAGACCACTCTCCTCGAGCGACTAACGGACAGCCCTGCCGGTGCGGCCATAGTGACCCGCAACGGAAAACGTGTAATTACTGTAGATGTTCGTACTTAGTCGAGATGCTGGTCTAATTTATCCCTTTATCCCAGGTCAAGGAGGTCCCCAGAGGATACGATCAAGTAAGCGCCATGCTGGCGGATGTGCGCTGAGGTTGCTTCATGATTTTATACCATATAGCGAGGGATCCACAATGTCGACGATGAAATCACTTACGCATCAAACCCGACATTCGTTTTCCATGACTCTGGTGGTTTCGAGGCGGGAGGGGTCAAGGAGGTCGAGGCCGTCTGGAAATTTATTCAAAAGCGCTCGTTAGCTTCGCCTTCTCAGCAGTTGCATGCGATTTGGTGCGTTCACCCATGCACTTCACACGTCATCATACTTCAACACATCAATTGCTACAGGCTCTGTATTCCAACTGATAATGACAGGCCCTTTGGATTCCTGCACTCAGGCTTTTTCACCAAATCTACAGCAAAAGGTATGTCCCATCACTAGCGGCCTTCGACACTGTGTTACGCACTGGTCCATGTATCCGTTCAGTGCCTGTTGTTGGAATTTTCACTAAGTTGGATGGAAGAAGGACGAAAGTGGAGATTGAGGTTCTAGGCCCTGCTCCCAGCCCATCCGATTTCCATGACCAGGCCCAGGTGGTGGATCAGAAAGTGGCTGAATTTGTCAATGGACTCGAGACACGATTTCGGAAGGAACAGTACCCACCGGCTGGTTTCATTGGGGTGGGAGGTATGTGTGCTCTATCCAAGCAGCAATTTTTGGCACTCAAATCTATGGCCTAAAGACATGGATGAAGTTAGTGAACAGAGCATAGCATCATGCAATGAACTTCTTGAAGTCACTATGGATGCTCTTCCCCATGAGACCCAGAGATCATTGCTTGGGCTCACAGTTTGGAAGAGAAACCGCCGGATTCATACTGCATATGTTTTAAAGCAGTGAGTCTGGATGTCCACCAAGTTGATAGTGACTTACAATTGTGTTTATCTCCCAGTGTCCTTCATGCTGGAGCTGAAGGTTGTGTCTCAAGCCATATTGATAAGATGATGCTACAATTTGACTATGTTCAGGGAACATTATGGTGAAAACTCCACAGCCTGTGCAAGATGAAGAATCAGAGTTATGCACAGACAAGGGCTTCAGGATTCTTATGGTGAGTGAATGTGCTGCCTGCACAGAATTTAAGGTACTGATTGTATCATGCCCTGTAACTGTGACAACTGGTTCTGACAATATGGTACAATATTTTTTCATTGGATGGTGTTGACATAGGAGGTATGGCTCCAGGTGCTCACATTTGGTGCACAATCCTTGGCTTACATGTCTCTTTGTGGCACTCTGATGTAGTTGGTCAGTTTGGATCTCTGACAATTTCAACACATGGTGACTGGCTGATGCAATTTTGCTGCCATTGGGACACAGTATGTGAGTCCAGACCTCCCATGATTCCATGCATGGTCATTCCCTGATACCACTTCTGGTGGAATCCACAACACAGGGAGTGAGTTTATGTCTCTTTGTTGACATGAGGTCACTGAGTATATGTTTTTCTGGCATGGATAACATAGCATGTGAGGATGGATCACCTTACTTTAGATCCACATGTCACCTGCTGATATATCCTATGGTGACATCACGAATGTAGGAGGTAAGACTGCAGTTTGATATGTGGTTACTGGCTGATAGAACATTTGGTGGCATGGACATAGGATGTGGGTCAGCTTCCCCCACCATTCAATGTGTTATGGCTGACTCATACATCTTTTCCATGGCATAAACAACATAGCTTGTATGTCCAGATGTCTTGGAATTTGATGAATGGTCACTGACTAATAAAGCTTTTGTTGATATTCACACTGTAGTATGTAAGTGTGGATTCAATTTGAGGTCCATGGTTGATACATCATTATGTGGGATGAATAAAATAGGAGGTGAGTTCATAATTCCTGGCTTTCATTGATTATTGGCTAATGCATCATTTGGTGACATGGATAATGTAGTATGTAAGTGGGAATTTCTTATAACTTAGCACATGGTCACTGGTTGATCCATCATCCAATGGCATGGACAATGTAGAGAGTAAGCCTGGATCTCTTACAATTAGATGTGTTCAGGCAGGCTGATATCTCTTTCTGTCATGGACAATGTAGGGAGTAAGTCTGGATCTCTCACAATATAATGTATGGTCCCTCATTGATACATCATGTGGTTTGACACCACAGCTTGTAAGTTTGGATGTTTTCCAATTTGTTGATGCATGGTCATGGACTAATACATTGTTGGATAACACTGATAATATAGGATGTAAGTATGGATCTCCCTCTTCATCCACTATCACTGGCTGACACATCACTGGATGACATAAATCATCAAGAATGTGGGCTGCCTTGTGCAACTTTGTGCCTGATAATTGGTTGATCCATTTCTTGGTGGCACTGACAACATAGAATGTAGATATGAATTTGTCACTGGTCAAATTATTATTGTTGGCTAATATATCTTTTGGTGATCTTGACAATGCAGGCTGTAGGTTTGGTTCTCTTCCAATGCAATGTAGAGATGCAGACTGATATTTCTTGGTTTGACTTGAACAATGTAGGAAGTAAGGCTGGATCTCACAATTTGATGCATGCTCACTGTCTGATACATGGTGTGTTGGACCCAATGACAATGTAGCATGTAAGTTCAGATATCTTCTAATTGAACATGGGATCACTGGCCAATATATTCTTTGGTGACATTAATAATGCAGCATGTAAGTTTTTGAACTATGCCACTTTGATGCACAATCACTGGCTGATACATTCTCAATAAACTTGACAATATAGCAGGTGAGCCTGGCTCTCTTTTAACCCAGTGTGTGGTGACTTGGTGATCTCTGAATGGTATTAACAATGTAGCTGGTGGGCCCATAAGTTCTCACAATTTGATACAGGATTGCTGGCTGATTCAGTACCTGGTTGCTTTGACAATGTAGGAAGTGTGTGACATCCCCCACTGGATATATTGGTATTGGCTGATGCACTGCCTGATGGTATCACAAAATGTAGAATGTATGTTGAGATCTCTTACAGTTGAATGTGAAGCCACTGACTGATACATTGTTTGATGCCATGGACAACATAAGGCAGTAAGATTGCATTTACCACCATTCATTGAGTGGTCCTCAGTTAATATATCTGGGTGGCCTTGACACCATAGTATGTAAGTCCAGATCTCATACTGATTGATGCATGGTTTCTGCCTGATTCAATTTTTGGTGCCTTCTGCAAACAAGATGGTAGGCAGGAATACTTGAATTCCATACATCACTGCTGCCTGATTTATCTTCTTGTTGATAACATAGAGGGTAAGATGGGATCTCTGAAAGTTGATGCAGGGTGCTTCACTGATAGATTGGTTGGTCCACTTGATCACTGTAGGATGTAAGTGCATATCACCCATATGAAGAATGGCTATAAGTTGATACATCTTTTGGTGGCATTGACCACATAGGCTGTAAGTCTGGATGTCATGGAATTCAGTGTATTGTCCCTTGCTGATTCATCTTTTGGTGGCATTGACAACATAGACTGTAAGTCTAGATGTCATAGAATCCAATGGATTGCCACTAGCTGATTCATCTTTTGGTGGCATTGATGACATAGACTGTAAGTCTGGATGTCATAGAAGTCAACAGATTGTAACTTGTTGATTCATCTTTTGGTGGCATTGACAACATAGTGGGTAAGTCTGGATGTCTTAGAATTCAATGGATTGTCAATTGCTGATTCATATTTGGATGGCATTGACAACATAGCGTGTAATGGATGTCTCAGAACTCAATGGATTGTCACTTACTAATTCATCTTTGGTGGCTTCGACAACATAGTGGGTAAGTTTGGATGTGTTAGAATTCAATGGATTGTTCCTTGCTGATTCATTTTTTGGTGGTATTGAAAACCATAGCATGTAAGTCTGGATGTTATAGAATTCAGTGGTTTGTCACTTGCTGATTCATCTCTTGGGGGGGCATTGACAAGATAGTGGGTAAGTCTGAATGTCTTAGAATTTGATGCATTGTCCCTTGATGATTCATCTTGTGGTGGCATTGACAACATAGGCTGTAAGTCTAGATTTCTCAGAATTCAAAGGATTGTCAGTTGCTGATTCATCTTTTGGTGGTGTTGGGGATAGACTGTGAGTCTGGATGTCATATAATTAAATGGATTGTCACTTAGTGATTCATCTTTTGGTGGCATTGACAACATAGGCTGTAAGTATGGATGCCATAGAATTCAATGGATTGTCCCTGGCTGATTCCTCTTTTGGTGGTATTGACAACATAGCATGTAAGTCTGGATGTCATAGAATTCAATGCATTGTCCATTGCTGATTCATCCTTTGGTGGCATTGACAACATAGTGGGTAAGTTGTGATGTTATAGAATTCAATGTATTGTGCCTTGCTGATTCATCTTGTGGTGGCATTGGTACCACAGGGTGTAAGTATGGATGCCTTGGAACTCAATAGACTGTGACTTGCTGATTCTTCTTTTGGTGGCATTGACAACATAGCGTGTAAGTCTGGGTGTTTCAGAATTCAATGGATTGTCACTCATTGATTCATCTTTTGGTGGCCTTGACAACATAGTGGGTCAGTCTGGATGTCTTAGGATTCAATGGATTGTCCCTTGCTCATTCATCTTTTTGGTGACATTTAAAACATAGCATGTAAGTCTGGATGTCATAGAATTCAATGGATTGTCACTTGCTGATTCCTCTTTTGGTGGCATTGACAACATAGAGGGTCAGTCTTGGTGTCTTAATATTCAATGGATTGTCCCTTGCTGATTCATCTTGTGGTGGCATTGACAACATAGGCTGTGAGTCTGGATGTCTCAGAATTAAATGGGTTGTCAGTTGCTGATTCATCTTTTGGTGGCACTGAAAACATAGTGGGTAAGTCTGGATGTCATAGAATTCAATGGATTGTGACTTAGTGATATATCTTTTGGTGGCATTGACAACATAGGCTGTAAGTCTAGATGCCATAGAATCCAATGGATTGTCCCTTGCTGATCCATCTTTTGGTGGCATTGACAACATAGCATGTAAGTCTGGATGTCATAGAATTTAATGCATTGTCCCTTGCTGATTCATCCTTTGGTGGCATTGACAACATAGTGGGTAAGTAGTGATGTTATAGAATTGGATGGATTCTCACTTGCTGATTTGTCTTTTGGTGGGATTGGCACCACAGGGTGTAAGTATGGATGTCTCAGAGTTCAATGGATTCCCACTTGCTGATTCATCTTTTGGTGGCATTCACAATGCAGGATGTAAGTTTGGATGGCATAGAATTGAATAGATTACCTCTTGCTGATTCATCTTTTGATGGCATTGACAACATAGATTGTGAGTCTCATATCTTATAATTGAATAGATTGTCCCTTGCTGATTCATCTTTTGGTACCATTGACAACATAGACTGTGAGTCTGTATGTCTTCAAAATTGAATAGATTGTCCCTTGTTGATTCATCTTTTCATGGTACTGACCACATAGGTGGTAAATCCAGGTCTCTTAGAATTTGATGCATCAGGTTCACCAATTCATCCTTTGATTGCATTGACAATGTAGCAAGTGAGTCTGAATGTCTTCAAATTCAATGCATCACCCCTTGCTAATTTCCTTGTTTAATGGTATTGATAATCCAGCCTGTGAGCCCAGATGTCCTAGAATTTAATGCACCATCACTTTCTGATGTGCCATTTGGTGGTTTTGACCCATAGGAGGTCAGTACACACCTACCACCCTTTGATTTATGATGTCCAGACAATCTCTTATTTCACCACATCCACAACATAGGATGTCAGTCCCTCTCTTGCTATTCAGTGTATAGTTCTGGCTCATACACATTTTGTTGACCTTTACAATGTAGCTGGTAAGTTCATAGACCTATGCAATGGTATAGTATGCTATTTTTGGCTGCACTCCTTATAATTGGATTTATTACAGGATAATGTAAGTCACATGGAATGTGCCAAAGCCAAATGATTCTGTGTAATTGCAGTCTCATCATTTCTCCCCTTCTATCTGGTAAATGTTGTCCAGCATCACCTCCATCCTTGTTCCTATCTCACCTAAGTTTGATTAGGTGCTCAAACATTCAGGGGGTCAAGGCCTGTGTGCCTTTCCTCAAACTCTTGGTCAGTTTATGTTTTCATTGATTTCCCACTTCCAGGATGTCTAAACAGTCATTAAAGCATCACCTACCTATTCTGTCACACCCTAATCTTCAATATCTGGTGTTTGTTTGTTGTCAGGGTTGTGACTAATATAACTGCAAAGGAAATTGCTGATTTGGTTTTTTTTAACCTAGTGGTAATCCTTTGGATTCGGAGTGGGAGGAATGCTAATTCACCTGATGCACTTGAAATGGAGCATACCATTAACCTGGTCCAGGCTCAAATTAAGAGTGACTTGGTGGATTATGAAGATTTTCAAGGACTAGACTCATATGCTACTGCAGAGAGACTAACAAGGATCATTGATGACTACACACCAATGTAGGCATTGTGTGCAGAATACATGTATCAAGACAAGTGATATCCTCCAATGTCATTGGTTGTGAACCCTTATCTCTTATGGGCTGATATACTCAGAAGTGAAGGTTGGTCTCAATGGATCAGGTGTAATGGCCATGCACTGCAGTGTAGGTCACAATGTTTGCACCTAGCAGGGCCCATATATATATCTAAACCAGAGGACTTCTTCAAGTCCCACTATAGGAAGTGTTAGTAGCGTGAAATTCTCATGACGGCAGGGCCGTCCGTCATCATATCTATCACGCCGGTTCTGTACTCTTTCATCATTGAACCCCTCTCTTCCCTTTTCTTTTCTTCTTTTTCCCTTCCGCCACCAAAACCGGTGGAAAGCTTCTCCCACAGGGAGTTTGGTGCTGCCCCGGGTTTAGCTAGATTCCTTGCTTACGTAATAGCATAGATTCGTTGTACTAGCTTACCCGGCAAGCCCCGAAAAGATATCTTTTTACTTTCCTGCAACTTGTGCCTTTGCGCGGTGCTGGAACAGCACCCTGTGCAACAGGCCAACTTCTTCTGTAATGAGACCCACTACGGACTCTCTAGAAATACCGTCTAAGGCTAGTACTATGTCCTTATACGTGCTTGCGAGCCCCCAACCGGGACCCGAACCCCTGCCTGGGAGTTCCCTACTGTCAACCCTTAATTCGGATACGACCGAATTAACACTGGTGGAGTGTGTAAGAACGACTCCTACATGGTCACATTCCATTACACCGACTGTCTTCCGACATGCCTATGGGCCGTCCGAAGATGGTAACCCTAGCCCCCTATCAAATTGGGTGGATACCTCAAGAGGGGTGGACATTCCCCCCAAAATTCACGATGACATGAATCGCCTAGAAGTCTCGGGGTCAGACCGCCGTACCTCGAAAAAGTCTTTCGTTGGACCCGAGCCGTCCCTGAGCTCCTGTTCGACTGCTTCCAGCCTCACGAGAATGGCCTGGAAGCCCGCACGCAAGATTACGTCCTTACGTCTAGACCCCCAAACGACTAACGACCGAAATCTACTTAAGGGATCAAAACGGGGTACCCACCTTCTTCAAGCTGCTGTGCCTATGCCTGCCCCATGCAGTACCCCCCAAGAGCCTCGAAGGGGTCCGGTAGTACCTGTCTCCTCCTCGACGGAAGGCGTACAACAGCAAGTCCATGAAGCTGTAGCCAGTTCCGTTAACATAGATCAAGAGGCTCTACGACGTGCTAGTTTACACTCGTCAGTCGTCGACTCCTTACGATGGGAACAAGGGCCCAATGCCTCAGCAGATGTTAGGCTCATTAACAGCTTTTTACATCATTTACTCTATGAACTGGACGTGGAGTCGGAAGGGTTTACAAGTACTATCATACGGATCTCACACAATGGGCACCCCACGGTATATAAACCCGACGTTGAATTCCGGCTCACGCTACTCCAATGTGGCCAAGTGGTACAGGATGCAGTCGCGGAGATCACTAGACACTATATCTTACCCATCCAGGACCCATACAAGTTCGACCCCGGAGGGTACTGGCCATACACATGGAGGCTGGAGTCGCCTCTGAAGAAAAGGTGACCCAGCTTGCTGCGTTGGCTCTTCGAAGACTATGAACGGGCATAAAGGTAATTGCCCAAATCCAGAGTACCGAAGGGGACGAGTTGGTCGCCTACACGACCAATTCCAAGGCCCAAGAGATAGCGACTGGGCTAGTAGAAACGACCTCTCGCGCTGCCTCTCCATTGGGGGTTTACTTGAAAGCCCCGGAGGGACTCACCTGGCATAATGTGGAGGCCCCGACCCCTAGCATGGTAATAAGCCATGACGGAGGTCCCCTGTTACATTCTCGACTCGAAACCAGATGCCCGCGGCCATCGGTGGATCCCCTGAGATCCTTTATGCACACCACCCAGTCGATAACCCCAAGGGTCTTTACACAAGGACCCAAATTCTCCAACGACGATCCCATGGGACAACCTCCAGGGGCTGACGTACCGGACCAGACGCCAGGCTGGCAGAACAGGCCCGTGCCGCCTGACAGAGAGAACCCCCCTAGGAACCCTCCAAGTGGAGGTCCCCCTGATGGCAGCGATCCAGGTGATGACAATGGAATCCCTGGGGAAAACCCGTTTAATCGGGGATGGCCTTGTTGAGACCCCCCGCGGGGATATCCCCATCACGGCGTGCCAGGTGGCAGAGGTCCTGGGAGAGGACCACCAGACAGAGGATCGTTCCCCCCCAGAATCACTGGACCGACCGACGCCCCCTATGGTTCCAACGCTTACTACGAGCCCAAATTCAAGTTGGAGTTTCGCCCCAGTGACTTGCCAGAATATGACAGGTCCGACAATGCCTTCGTTGCCTGGACCGAGGACCTCGACCGATATGCTGCCGGAAGCCAATGGATGCGTGAACAATTGGCCTACACCGTGTCCATGCAATTCACTAAACATGCCGATGTGTGGTGGCGAAGTTTGCCCAACTCCACAAAGATCCAGGCTAGTCAGAATTGGGACACCCTAAAATTCACTATCCGAACTAGACTACTAGGGAATCGTTGGTACAATAAACAGGTCACAATCTATGACGAGATGCGGTTTCGTAACCAGGGCCATGAAAGGGAGACCCCGGTGGACTGGTTAACCTGTAAGGTACGGGCCCGATGAGTACTGCATCCCCCTCCCGATGCCAATGATCCCGCCTTTGACTCCCTGGAAGTGGGAACGATCATGGAGCATGCCCCGCCTTCCTGGCAGGCCTACGTCGATGTGGACCTGTGCCACAATACGGATGACTTGTTCACTAGAGTTAAGGATCAGGAGGGTGCCCTCCTTGCCCAAGCAGAACTCACAAACACGTCCCGGTCGGATGAAATAGCTAACAAAGTACTCCGCCGAGTCCATGAAGATTTACGAAGAAGCCGATATCAGTCCCCTGCTCTCACCGTCGGCACGAGCTCATCCACACCCACGTATGCCTACGAACTCAGCAATGTCAAGTCGAAACGAAAACCTATCCGACCCTGTCGTCATTGTGGCAACGAATGGCATTACGACAACGACTGCGGATCATACAAAAAGGACCCCAAAAGAGCTCGGCCAGCAACCAACACCAAACGAGATACTGCTTACTGTAAGGCTTACTTAGCCATGACCTCCGGATCTGAAGAAGTCTACCAATCAGCTATGGTGGCAGCTCACGAGGCCCTTAGTAGTGACGAGGAGGGCCAAGAAGCCCCTACTATGTTCGTAGTACCCGAAGAATCCTCCCTCAACGGTGTAAGCAGGAGAAAATGGGGAGATCTCTGCCACAGTCCGCGATGTTGAATCGAGAACGAAGAATGGGGGCCACCAATATAATCCGAATGTTCAGGTCCGAGTGTAGGAGGGTCTTTAGGATAGAAGATAATCCGCTGTCAGCAGTAGTTGCCCAAGCAGATGAATAAAGGGGAAATTATGCCACAAATCCCACACTCCAAGGTCCTAGTCTTGTGGCCTTAGACAAAGTGTAGTAGTAGCAATGTCCTCAGATGGAATTCGCCCAGGAATCCAGCAGCAATACTTCAGTGCTTCCACACTATCGGCCTTCGCAACACGACTCCATCGGGCTGTTGGATGACATAGGCTCCAGACAGCCTTCGTTGTACGATAATGAAAGGTCCGAACCACTTTGCTGTCCCTTTTGACCCATGTTGATTGTCCAGTGCTTCATTATAAACGATAACCCACTCTCCCGGATAGTATTCACCAATGGCCATTCGCACTGCATGTTTCCTATTGAAGGCATCGGCGGCCTTTAAGCAAGACTTCTCATTGGCCTGGACTGCGTCATCAAGCAACTCATCATGCTTGCTTATTTGCAGGATCCGCAACGCAAGAAGTTCCTCTGAGGACTTCACAGAGGGCCAGTCAAGAGAATGAAAGGTTTTGTCTTTCACATCGTAAGGCATTAACGGATGTTGACCATAAAGCAAGTAATAGGGCATATATCTGGTATTTCGCTTGACAGTAACCCAATCGGCCCATACTGCATAGCCTACATAGTCGGGCCAATCGTAGATACGAATTCCATGTATTTTCCAAATCACATTAATCCAAACCGTGTGTCCGCGTTCTGATTTTCCATTCGCTTGTGGATTATAGGGTGAAATCCGTACAACTGGCACCTTATATTTGTCCATGAGCAATTGGATGGCACCCTTAAACTCAGATCCATTGTCTATCGTCAGTTGAAAAATGCAGCCGTAACGGCACATTACTTCGAAGAGGAAGTTGGCGATCTTTTCGGAAGACAGAAGTCGCAGCTTCATGGCTTCGAGGAACCTGGTAAGATTGTCCACCAAGTCTACTATATACTTGAAGCCGTGTTTCCCTTTAGGCATGTTCACCGAGTCCATGTCAAACCGTCTAAGCAAGGTTCGAGTGTACTGCGGTTGAATTGGAATCTTATTCCTATAGGTCGATCGTATCTGACACTCGTGGCAAGTCTGGCAATACTGCGCGACAAAATTGTACATATTTGGCCACCAATACGAGTCTCTGATCTTTCGATATGTCGGATCCCATCCTCGATGTCCAGACTCATCATGTGCATCTCGACAGATCCTTAATCGTATTTCCTCGTTTAAGACTACTTGCTGAGGTGGCTTATCTCCATTTCGTCTCCATAGCATGTTTTCGAAGATGAAGAATTGCCTGGCCCAATTGGCTATCTGGGACCGTTGCTTTCGATCCTCCGGGAGCTTCAGAGTCATCAGGTACGCTAGAATTTCGTCCCAATAATTCAGGGAGTCGTGTTCATAGGTTTTATGCTCATGGTGCAACTTGTCTGCTGCCGCCTTCTCATCAACCGTTGTGACTTCGCCTTCATATGCTTGGAAGAACATCAAAGTTTCTTCTTCGCTGATGACCAAAGGTTAGGGTATTGCATGGGGTCTTGAAACCCGCGGGTTTTGACCCTGCGGGGGAGATCCCTGTGGGGCGGGAGGAACAATGTGGACCCATGGCTAAAACCCGCCAAGAACCTGCCAACCCCGGCAATATGTACCAAGGGTTTGAATCAGTCCATGCCATAGATTGATAGTTGGTATGGTGCAGTTGTATTACACCAGAACTGCTAAGTTACTAGCTAATATTTTACCTCTGGTGCAGTAACTTACTGTTACCATAACTATGTCATTATTTATCACTATTTACTATTATATATACATTGTATAGCAGTAGGGGCTCAGGGAGCTCAGGATGTGGTTGGTTGTTCAGGGGGGGGAGGTTCTAGTACGGGTTTTCATTGTTGAGGGTTTGGTTGGTTGTTCATTCGGGACTTGAGCGGTCTCTGTCTCATGATCTGGGATCAAAGATATATACATCAGATTGAAAAATGAAACATACATTCTAGTACCACACACCCGCCCCAGCGGGTGTGTGGTACCTCGTTTTATTTTGACGGCGGGGTCTGTACGGGCTTGTGCCCGGTTTTTCGTATGGGGGTCTCGCAGGTGCAGGGGGTTCGGCGGGTGGTGTCAGTCGGATGATCTAGAATAAGTCAAAAGTGACGCAAAAAGGGCAGCTTGCGCTGCCCTTTTTGCGCCACTTACATATAGAGAATTAATTTTAAAAAAAAACCTTTTAGTACCACACCCGCTCTAGTGGGTGTGGTACTCGTATTGTGCTGCTCGTGTCAATCGAGGGGTCTGTATGGGCTCGTGTCTGGTTTTTCGTATGGGGGTTGCATGGGGTTTCATTCGAATCGATTCATGGGGGCGGGAGATGATACCATGGTCTCGTGCGGATTAGGAACATCTAGAGTTTTAAAAAAAAAATGTTAGTTGCTTAAGTTGTAAAACCGGCACAAAAAGAACCGCTTTCACTCTTTTTGTGCAGGTGTATCTACCGAGGGGGGGGAACTCACCTTATATAGTACTGCACACCCGCCGCAGCGGGTGTGTGGTATTCATTTTTGTTTGGGGGGTTTTCATTTACCGGGCGGGTGTTCGTTTTGTGGGGTGCCACAGTGTGGGCATTGGGTCAGGTGTTTGCTCGGGGCTCGTATGGATGATGGGGAGACCTATCATAAAGTAATATGTTAGTTAAAAATAATAATAATAACGGTGCAAAAGAGCAGCAAAAGCTGCTCTTTTGCACTGTTATTATTATTATTTTTAACTAACATATTACTTTATGATAGGTCTCCCCATCATCCATACGAGCCCCGAGCAAACACCTGACCCAATGCCCACACTGTGGCACCCCACAAAACGAACACCCGCCCGGTAAATGAAAACCCCCCAAACAAAAATGAATACCACACACCCGCTGCGGCGGGTGTGCAGTACTATATAAGGTGAGTTCCCCCCCCTCGGTAGATACACCCGCACAAAAAGAGTGAAAGTGGTTCTTTTTGTGCCGGTTTTACAACTTAAGCAACTAACATTTTTTTTTTAAAACTCTAGATGTTCCTAATCCGCGCGAGACCATGGTATCATCTCCCGCCCCCGTGAATCGATTCGAATGAAACCCCATGCAACCCCCATACGAAAAACCAGACACGAGCCCATACAGACCCCTCGATTGACACGAGCAGCACAATACGAGTACCACACCCACTAGAGCGGGTGTGGTACTAAAAGGTTTTTTTTTAAATTAATTCTCTATATGTAAGTGGCGCAAAAAGGGCAGCGCAAGCTGCCCTTTTTGCATCACTTTTGACTTATTCTAGATCATCCGACTGACACCACCCGCCGAACCCCCTGCACCTGCGAGACCCCCATACGAAAAACCGGGCACAAGCCCGTACAGACCCCGCCGTCAAAATAAAACGAGGTACCACACACCCGCTGGGGCGGGTGTGTGGTACTAGAATGTATGTTTCATTTTTCAATCTGATGTATATATCTTTGATCCCAGATCATGAGACAGAGACCGCTCAAGTCCTGAATGAACAACCAACCAAACCCTCAACAATGAAAACCCGTACTAGAACCTCCCCCCCCTGAACAACCAACCACATCCTGAGCTCCCTGAGCCCTACTGCTATACAATGTATATATAATAGTAAATAGTGATAAATAATGACATAGTTATGGTAACAGTAAGTTACTGCACCAGAGGTAAAATATTAGCTAGTAACTTAGCAGTTCTGGTGTAATACAACTGCACCATACCAACTATCAATCTACAGCATGGACTGATTCAAACCCTTGGTACATATTGCCGGGGTTGGCGGGTTCTTGGCGGGTTTTAGCCATGGGTCCACATTGTTCCTCCCGCCCCATGGGGATCTCCCCCGCAGGGTCAAAACCCGCGGGTTTCAAGACCCCATGCAATACCCTAGCGAGGGGAAGGTCTACGCTGTACAGGATACTTGCATACCGGGAGGATACGTGTCCAAAATTCCAATATACGGTAATTTTGATCACCGAAACGGAACACGACTCATCGAGAAACATGTCCTCTGGCGAGGACAGGACAGTTTCCTGGCCTCCACTGACTGTTTAGTCGACACAGCTAACAAAGTGTACCTGTCCATTGCCAACCCTTCGCCCACGCCCAAGTACGTACAAAAAGGGGAAGTACTAGGTCTAATGCTTGATCCTGTGGCCTGTCTGGCCAAGGAAGATAGTCTAATGACCAAAGAGAAGGAGCGATTCTATCGATGGGCTGCGCTGGTATGAGCATTAGTGGAAGGGTCCCTCAACCAAAAAGACCTAAATTGCCCCAACAATGAAGGAAAAGCGGCCCAGTCAATGGCCCCGACTGAGAGCGAAGAACCCAGCAGTTGGGGTCCCAAGACCACTGAATCCAGTAGTTCAGACACGCTCGACTCCAAAGATCTAGAGAAGCTCGTGGACGTGGATCCATCCTTGCCAGCCGAACAAAGAGCCCAGATCTACAAGGTACTATGAAAAAACGAATTGGCTTTCGGGTTTGATGGACGATTGGGAAAGCACCCTACCAGGGTGCATATAGAACTCGAAGTGGGGACAAAACCTATTTCGGCAGCGCCATACATTGCCTCACCCGCCAAACGTGAACTTATCAACAAACAGCTCGACCTATGGTTGAAACAGGGTGTAATCGAACCATCCAACAGCCCTTGGGGAGCCCCTGTACTTATCGTACACAAGAACGGCAAGAATTGACTCTGCATAGACTGGAGGAAATTAAACGCAGCCACCATAGCGGACCAGTTCCCCATTCCCCGGCAGACGGACATCCTGCAGGCTCTTTCAGGGGCTCAGTACTTGTCCTCCTTTGACACACTAGCAGGTTTCACCCAGCTAGAATTTGACGAAGTCTCCCAGCCCTATACGGCTATGAGAACTCACCGGGGCCTTCATCAGTTCACTAGAATGCCCTTTGGCTGGCAAAATGGCCTGCCCATCTTCCAACGAGTTATGCAAGAAATTTTATCCCCCTACTTATGGGTGTTCACTCTAGTCTACATAGACAACATCGTGGTGTATTCCCACTCACTTGAGGAACACCTTAAACACATTGACGCTGTGCTGGATGCCATCAAAAGATCAGGAATTACCCTGGCACCTCATAAATGCCATGTAGGATATCGTAGCATACGGCTGTTAGACAAAAGGTATCTCAACTAGGTCTATCCACAGATGCTGAAAAGGTACGAGCTGTGGCCGCACTAGCCCCTCCCCGGCACCGAAAGGACCTGGAGACCTTTCTAGGAATGACAGTGTATTTTGCTGCCTATATTCCTCGCTTCTCAGAATCTGCGGCACCGCTATTCGCACTACTCAGGAAAGGAGTGCCCTGGTACTGGGGGGCCAAACATGAAGAGGCCTACAGGGTGTTGAAACTAGCCCTCACATCCACACCAGTACGGGGTCACCCGGTCAAAGGATGGGGATACCATCTGTACACAGATGCTTCCGACGTTGCCCTTGCAGGGGCACTACAGCAGATCCAGCCTATAACCATACAAGACCTACGGGGTACTAAGACTTACGACTGACTACAGAAGGCCTACAATGACAAGAGTCCTATTCCCAAACTCACAATTAAACTATCAGACACACACGATGACCGATCCCCAACGAATGACTGGGCCCAGAACTTCGAAGATACCGTTGTATTTGTGGAACGGGTTATTGCATATTGGAGTTGCATGTGCAAAGCCGCTGAGACGCATTACTACGCCACCGAACAGGAAGCCCTAGCTGCCAAAGACAGCCTGATCTGGTTCCTACCCTTCATCGAAGGAGAACATATATTACTAGTAACCGATCACGCAGCACTACAATGGGCAAAAACTTACGAGAATGTGAATCGACGCCTTAGCACGTGGGGGGCAGTATTTGTGGCCTTTCCAGGTATGGCGATTGTACACCGTCCAGGCCAAGTGCACTCCAATGTGGACCCCCTGTCAAGATTGGAATCAACGGCTGAGGTAGTATCCCCCATGGACCAAAATATTCCAGAACTTGTAGCCAACGAGGATAGTCAAGCCAAGAGCTGGAACCGTTACATGCACTCCCCCAGCCTTGGGAAAGCCGTATTTGTCCAAACGAGAGCCCAGGCAAAGGCCCAACCTGGTGCCACAGGGCCGACAATCCCTGTCCCAAGTAATGCGGGGGAAGTCATGCAAGAGGATACAGAACCACAACGCCTTCCAAGAAGAGCACCAGGGCTAAACCTAGCAGTCTCATTGGAGATTATATGTCAATTTCAGGAAGGTTACAAGCACAATCCTGAGTTTAAGGCTATATGGGCCCGAACAAATCCCACGATGGGGGAGGAAAACGTTCCAGATCCGAACATTGAAATTGAGCAATTTCGACGTTTTGCACGAGGACATAACGGACTGATACTTTTTAAGAATGCCGATAATCAGTTCAGGCTCTGCATACCACGGAACAAACAATTGGACCTGGTCAAAGAGGCGCATGACTCCCCCCATGAAGCAGCGCATGGGTGGTGGGGAAAAACTCTGGAAGTGCTACAACGAGGTTACTACTGGAAGTCCATGCGAAAGGATGTTATACGGTATTGTGACACCTGCGACGTATGTCAAAAAACCAAACACGATAGGTCAGGGTCTAAAGGTTACCTGGCCCCGATTGAAGTCCCCAGCCTGCCATTTGAAGTGATCAGCATGGACTTCGTGACAGGACTACCTGAATCGAAGGGGCACGACGCTATACTCGTAGTAGTGGACAAACTTACCAAGTATGGAATGTTCATACCAACGACCACACAGGTCACGGCTGCCCGAGTAGCGACTTTGCTATACCGAGAAGTATACAAACATTTCGGGTTGCCCAAACGGATAGTGAGCGATCGCGACCCTCGGTTCATAAGCAACTTTTGGCGGGCACTGGCCAACTATTTTGACACCTGACTGGCTATGTCCACGTCACACCATCCTCAAACAGATGGCCAGACGGAGGTCATGAACCAACATCTGGAGACCATGATTCGGTGTTATGTGAGCGCTGATCGTATGGACTGGGTCGACTGGCTAGACGTGTTGGCCTCCGCCTACAACCAGGCAGTGCACTCGTCCACCCAAGCCGCCCCCGCAGAACTATTATTAGGGTACATTCCCTGGACTCCTCTACGACTATTACAGGAGGAAGCCGAACCCCTGCAAACGACCAGCCCCCTGGCCGACAGTAGAATAAATGCTCTCAGAGTACGACGAGATCTAGCCAGAGACGCTATAGTGAGGTCGGCCGATACTCAAGCCTACCAGTACGACAAAAAACGTCGAGCCGTACTATACAAAATAGGCGACGAAGTACTAATAAACCCCCATACCCTAGAACTAGTGGATGTTAAGGGTACAGGTCGCAAGTTCATGCAACGTCGCATAGGGCCTTTTGAGATCACGGAAGTGGTCAGCCCCACGGCTTACCGGTTAAGGCTGCCCGATTCCATGCCAATGCATAATGTGGTCAATCTAGAGCACCTGACACTGTATAGACGGTCGGAAGACAAGGACTGCCCCCGACTCACAAACCCATGGGACAGACTACGGTCTTCAGAAGAGTACGAGGTGGATGAAATTATTGACCATCGACACAATAAACAAAAACGTTCGATTGAATACCTAGTCCGTTGGTTAGGCTATGGCCCAGAACACGACTCCTGGCAATCCAGCCGTGACCTAAGAAACGCCCCGGAGGCCCTACAGGAATACCATAGGAAAAAGGCACCCCCTATACCTAAGGCCACCACTCCCATTGAGATCTACTTCTTGGGTTAGCCGAACAGCACACTCCAAACACGCGCCGACCATACTGCCATATCATGATCTCCCGTACCAACTTCAACGATCCACAGCCAGCCTGTTACATGGGTAGCCAACATCACGGCTACACGTTCTGGGACACAACGGCTGGAGTCTTCATGCCACCGACGCTGCAGCTTACACGAACGGGACACATGGGCATACGCGACTTCCTGGGCCGTAGGCCTTCGTACGAGCTAATCTCTGTCTCTCCCCCCAGTAGTCTACTTTTGGCCTTTGTCCCCACCTTCCTCCAACCCATATGCGATGTGCAATACGAGAACAAACAGTTCTTTGTACGCAAAGAATGCCTAGACACCCTACGGGCTTCCTGGGAGTACGCTTGGACCCAGGCAGACAAAAACGAGCACGAGTCAAAGTTCCTGATCCCCAGTCTGGCCAGGGACCTGCGTTATTGCATCAATGCACCTAACTGTCCCAGATTCGAAAACTTGTTCAAACCATGGTACTTCAGCGATGCTCTCCACGCCCGATACCTGCAAATCACTCAAGTAATCGCGATCCTCTTAGCCTACTCCAACTACACCAAGGCCCACCACCAGTTTGTCGACCCCCACCCTCCCTACGACAAACTCGAAGACATTCCCCCGATCTTGTGGTACCTAAGTGCTCCAGCAGGATTCGTCTGGGACAAACCGACAGACGAAATTAAGGCAACCCTGCTGTGGAAACAACTTCACGCCTATCACCTGCATGCCTACGTAGATTCTGCCCGTAGCATCGACTCGATACAGGTGGAGCCCGAGGCCAGAACGATGCTGCTACAAGATGGGTACTTCGCCACCAACGAGGCTCGCCAAAAAGAACCCCTCCTACTCTGTGACAACTACGAAGGGGAGGTCCCTGCCTTCCCAGGCATTGAGGATCGCGAATCATATGCATGGCAGGACACATTCCCAGGCCCCCCGCCCCGCCCCGACAACTTCGATGTACTGGACAATGTAACAAAGTTACTATATTCAGCACGTTACTACCGACCAGATGGCACATTCATGACCGCCGCGGAACGAAAAGCAACTACGACTACTCCTCAGGGTACGGAAGACACCAACATCCCAGCCCAAAGTACATCCGGCCCTACGGAAAATACTACAGGCTCCGCCAGTTCCCCATTCGACATGGATATGGACTCGCCGACCTGGGAAGATGCTCCCCAAGGAGCAAACACGCCGTCCACGTCACAAGTAAGTCAGCCAGACGCTGGCATTTGGTGGGAAGGATTGCCCAATCCGGCGACCCAAGCTACCATCACCTACGGAGCAGAACCCAGACCGCGACCTGGCCAGGGTTTCAGACCTGCCCCCCGAGGACGGTCCCACGACCCACGCTTGGGCCCCAACTGTATTCCCGGACCCCTAGAAGAGGATAGACACTGGAGGCCACAGAATGACCAGTCTTCCCACTCCAGGCCACCACGACGATCCTCGCCAGACCCTCGAGCGCACTCCAGAGACTTAGCGCCTGACAACACCGGCGAAAGAAGACGCTCCCCTCCCCGGACCCTTGAGTGCTACCACCCCCTGGCCCCTAGGGAACTTCCTGATACGTATGCTCCAAACCAGTCCTTAGCTTCAGCGTGACCTCAAATAGTGGGCCGAGCGCTGTACGTCAACGCCACCGATGGGACATGGCTCGAAGCTCCCATCATCCACCTGGCACCGACTCATCCGGGGCCGGATCGACTCGATCAACGCTTGCGCATGGAACTAGAGCTAGCCCGCGCAGGGTCCAGTGGGTTGCAACGCCAAACCATACGCTCTGAAACCCAACGTGATCAATACTACAGAACCAATGATAGCGACAAGGATCCCGACCCACGACGCCACAGAGGGTATTCCTCACGACGCTAGATACTCACACCTGTAGGAATGGGGGGCATTGTTAGTAGCGTGAAATTCTCACGACGGCAGGGCCGTCTGTCATCATATCTATCACGCCGGTTCTGTACTCTTTCATCATTGAACCCCTCTCTTCCCTTTTCTTTTCTTCTTTTTCCCTTCCGCCACCAAAACCAGTGGAAAGCTTCTCCCACAGGGAGTTTGGTGCTGCCCCGGGTTTAGCTAGATTCCTTGCTTACGTAATAGCATAGATTCGTTGTACTAGCTTACCCGGCAAGCCCCGAAAAGATATCTTTTTACTTTCCTGCAACTCATGCCTTTGCGCGGTGCTGGAACAGCACCCTGTGCAACAGGCCAACTTCTTCCGTAATGAGACCCACTATGGACTCTCTAGAAATACCGTCTAAGGCTAGTACTACATCCTTATATGTGCTTGCGAGCCCCCAACCGGGACCCGAACCCCTGCCTGGGAGTTCCCTACTGTCAACTCTTAATTCGGATACGACCAAATTAACAGGAAGTCACCAAGACACATTTTTTTAGACTTTTTCAATTTCAGGGGGTGTGGAAATTTAATGACTGAGAGCAAGAGGGAAAGCTATCCTAAGATCCCTACATTGATGCAGCAGTTTGACTTGGATTTTCTTACAGGATGCATGTTCTCCCTGGATGCCAGTGAGGCCATGTCTGTGATAAAGAGTTTGAGTTGCTGGGGAACCCCTACTGCACCCTCAAAAAGCACCTCTTAGATGATCCAACCAAAGTCACAAGACTCAACTGCAAATAGGATTTTTTGAACAAGATCCACTTGCCAAGCTGACCCAGTGGTGGATTGATCTCATCAATGGTGCCCTTTGGAAATAATCCTGCAGTGAGGACATTGGATCTGACCCATTTCACTCAATTTTTGTCACACATTCAAATCAGTGTACAGCAATGTTGACATACAACATACATTCCAGTTAGTCATGTCCAGCGATATTGCAATAAAAACTTGAGTTTCCCACCAATACTCAGTCCCATTTCTCATATGTGATACTGTTGTCTGTAGGTGGTGTCTCTAATAACTCTGACAATTCATCTGACAAGCTGTAAGTGGTGTACTTAGTGTATTCTTATAGGCTTATCAACCACACTACCAATGACCCAAAGTGGCATTCATAGACAGAAGAAAAGACAGCTCTTGCCAGTATTTTCTCTTCCCTATGTAACTACTCTACTTATACAAGATGCTTATGTAATATTATATGATCTGCCATTTGTTGCATGAGTCAATTGATCATCTTTCCTGTGAGGGACCAGCACACTGCCATGTCAGGGTGACACAGCTGTCAAAACCTGTGGCTGCTCTTCTTGCCCACTTGTCAACTCAGTCAGCCACAAATGTAGGTCTAGTTAGATATTTATGAGCCTTGCATTTATATAGTCTAACTAGAGGTTTTGATGCTGGGGCCCCTTGGGCTGGCTGGGGTGATTTAAGACCCTGGCACAGGGGCCCCTGCCTCCCACCTTAGAGGAACTGGAAAATATAGTCATGAGGGGGAGTCAAATAACACTGTGGGCAGAATGCAGACTTGCAGGACAGTGGGCCATATGGGCTTATTGGGGATAGTGTGCTCCATTTATAATTATTTCCTGGGTCAGTGGGGTCACAGGTTTCACTTGGTGGTCCTGTGCTTCATTCTTATTAACTTGTTTCTTTATTGATTTATTTAAAAATCCAATTAACAAAAAACATACCACACCCTGGTGGGTGTGTTACTGTCTATGGAAATCCAAAAAAAAATACTACATAGTAGCACCACACACCCACCCTAGCAGGTGGGTGGTACAGGGGGCTGGGCTTGGTGATTCACTGTTGGGTGGGTCATTGTTGGGGAGGGTTGTCATTCTGGGAGCTTCAATTTGGATCTTAAAATAATAGCATACATTAGTAAAAAAATTTGAAGTCATGCAAAAGGTGCTGCTTGGGGTGCTCCTTTTGTGTCACTGTACATATAGAAATTGAAAAAAAATACCTTGTAGTACCACACACCCACCAAAGTGGGTGTGTGTGAGAGGATATTGGCAAACACCAACACCTCTCACATTACATAATCATATCACATTACAAATCATCCTTGGTATATTAGGTAGTGATAGAACCTTTTGTATCATCTTTTTGCCTTGGTCAGTCATCTAAGCCTACCCAGTTAGGTACCACTTCTGGGGCAGATAATGGTACCTAAGTTGGTCCCATCACTATTCCAGCCAAAATGGCCATTTTTATGATTTCACCTCCTGGCCCAGAATTGGCCAAAATGGCCAAAAAATGGCTGAAACTGGGACTTAGAGAATCTCAGACTTGCAGGCTTATCAGGGATAATAGGTTCCATTTATAATTATTTATTTATTATCACTATATTATACTTATGCTACCACAGGTCAGCAGGGTTTCATTCAGGAGTCCAGTGTTTTCATTCTTATTATTTATTTATTTATTTAAAATTATACCACACCCACTCTGGTGTTGTTGGAGGGACAAATCCCTACTATGTACAAACCCTATCCAAGGACGATCTTTCAAACAAATGAACCATTTTCTATGTCAATCTGGACGTCAATTCCCATGCCATCATTCATTTGAGAACAAGCCTGAATCCCATACGCCTAATACCCACGAATCCATGCCATTCCTTTGTTTGCGCACGAGCCAATTTATTATGTATCCATGGCACTTCAACAGGCCACCCTAAATTCCACCTTTTTATGCCATACCTCAATGTGGCAATAGCAATTCAACTTGCTTGCTTTGTTTGACCTTCAATCAGTCTCCACTTCTGATACACACTTCCTGTTGCCTCAAGGGTGACTCTAACAAATTGTGATTATGTAACACAATGGATTACACACCCCGGGCCTTGATTCCGACTCGCGGACCTGTCACATGACAAATAGGGGCTAATGTGGTGCTCTCAAGGAGTAAATGCGAAATATCTCCCTCAGTTTTGATCAGATCGACTAGGCAAGATAGCGCCCAGAAAGCTACGATTCACACCATTCATACGATACCAAACACAAGCCGAACGAATCAAAACTGCCCCTTCCAGGTTGATTTTACTATGTGTTTCATATATCCCTTCAGTATTCTTTGATTTTCTCAGTCAGTTTTGATCCAATTCGTTCGGGACAAGCACACATAGAAAGCTGTCGACAGTCCGCATCCAATGGTACCAAGGGAAAAACGAGCAGATTAAAACTCGGCTCTCTACAATTTAACTCCCCCATGTCTCATTCCATTATTGCCTCCGCTTTTTTTGATTATTAATGGCAATGATTCTCTGCCCCTCTTATATCCGATGAAGGGTACGTCTAGGGAGACCAGTTACACCATTCCTCAAGGGATTTGGTCCAGTAGAAGAGGAGGAATACCTTGGTTAAGCCATATTCTCCTATTCTCACTTGTTAATTGAATATCTCCTTCAGTTTTGAAGCTTTTGACTTGATTTCTTTTTCCTCATTTTCGCCTTAATCCCACCTTTCCGCCAGTTACCATAGCATTTTCTGTGATGTATATTAAGTGCAGGAGATGCAAATTTCTATCGTCTTTCCCCCCATCCCCAGTTGAAAAGCTAGTTGAACTGCTGCTGGTGTCAGGGTAAATTCCAAAACTCAACCCCCACTAATCACACTTTTGATAGGCTCTCAAGAGGAGGACCTAGAGTGTGATTCCCTGATTTAACAACCCCTTCATTTATTGTCTGGATAGGCTCCATCTATACAGGACAATTCTACCCATCCAAACACCCTTCCTTCCCTCAGACCCTAACATTCGGATTGGCCCCGTGATCCCCCTTCTTTGTCCTCATTTCCATTTTGTGGACTGTAGCTGGTTTCTTCCACAGTTTCCCACTTACAGTGTGTGGTACTCCATAGAAATAAAAAAAAAAGACTACTTAGTAGCACCACACACCTACTCTAGCAGGTGCCAAATGCCAATGTGACATGCCAATGCAACCTGCCAATGCAACATGCCAATGCAACACAACACGCCCACACACCAATGACATGACATGTGGCACTGTGCTGAATGAGGACATGACCATGCCAAACAAGGACACAACCATGCCCAATGTGGGCCCCAGAAATCACACACCTGCCCCAGCGAGTGTGTGGTCCTATATAAGGTGAGTCCCTGTTCCCCCCCAGTAGCTACACCCATGCAAAAAGAGCAGCCAAAGCTCAGGCTGGTCAGCCACTTTTCTGCATCATACTAGATATAATGAGCATTGCATTTATTATATCTAACTAGAGGTTTACACCAGGGGGCCCCCAGGGGCCCCTGCAATACAATCAAGCAGCCCAGGGGCCCCTGGCATTTATTATTTATTTATTTATTTATTATTATTGTTATTATTCCTATATACATTGATAGGCTTGCCCAGTGGGGCTCACCATGCACCCAAGAAGAGCAACCACAGGCTGCTCTTCTTGCACACTTGCAGCAAAATGAATAAATATATACCTTAAAATGATCACACCCACTGCAGTGGGGGTTACTCTCTTCTCCCCTTGCATTCATTTGTATGTTTGCCTGGGTCCTGGCTCATATACTCATGTGGGTCTGGTTTGGGCATTCACATGAGGCCTGGTTCCTAGAGTAAAGGATGTGTTAGTTAAAATTCAAAAATGCACAAGAAGAGCAACCTGTGGCTGCTCTTCTTGTGTGATTGTTGTTATGGGGGGGGGAACCTATATTCTAGTACCACACCTGAACTGGAGCAGGCATGGAGCCTCATGGTGCACCTGCACTGGTCATGTGGATGGTGGGGTCTGTGCGGGCTCATATCTGCTGGTTTGTGGATTTGCATGGGGTTCCATTGTTGAGGGGTTGCTCGTTTGGGGGCTTGGGCAGTCTGTGTTGTGCAATATAGAATCAAAAGATATATAAATCAGAAGTGATGCAAAAAGGGCAGCACAAGCTGCCCTTTTTGTGCCACATGGACATAGAAATTAGATTTAAAAAATACAAAACATACATTCTAGTACCACACACCTGCCACAGCAGGGGTGTGGCACCTTGTATTATGTCGTTCATTTCAATGGTGGTGTCTATATGGACTTGTGCCTGGTTTTTCATATGGGGGTCTCATGGGGTATCGTTCAATGTATGGGTGTGGGGGGCGATACCATGGTGCATGGGTCTTGCATGAGGGTTGAGTAACACCTACAATTTAAAAATATATATGTTTGTACTTAAGTAGTAAGACCAACACAAAAAGAGCAGCTTTCACTGCTCTTTTTGTGCAGCTGTATTCACTGGGGGGACACTCACCTTATATAGTACCACACACCCACTGAAGTGGGTGTGTGGTTCCTGGAGCCCTCATTTGGCATGGTTGCATCCTTGTTTGGCATGCTACCATTAGGCACATTGCTGTATGTTGCATCACCATTTGGCACATTGCGTATGTCATGTTGCATCCTCATTCAGCACATTGCAGTATGTGGCATCATTTGGCACATTACCATTTGGTGCATTGCGGCATATTGTGTTGCCATGGCCCCAGTTGTTCCATGGGGTTTCATCATGCCTTGGAGAAGGCCTCAATCTACGGTAATAAACAACATGTTAGTATATGATTCAAAGCAGCAGAAAAAGAGCAGCTTTCGCTGCTCTTTTTCCACCATTGTATCTACTCATAGAAATACTCACCTTGTGACCACACACCTGCAGTGGCAGGTGTGTGGTCATGTGGTTGCCTTTTCAGGTGGTTGTTGTGGTAGTGGAGATGTGGAGGAAGATGCAAACTCAACACTGGCAATTGCCAGTACTCAACAAGCACCCAAGTGCTGGTGCCACAAGGAGAATACATATTAATAACAAGCATCTGGACCTGTAATAAATACTATACAATGAATATTTATCCAAAAATGTGAAGAAGGTGATGACAATAAGTCAGGGCTCAACACAGCATGATATGCCTAATTGGAAAGTGGATTGAGCCACTTCTGTGGGTCAGAATTGGCCCAAATTTAAATATATTAATGGTATATATGCACCCTATGTGGACAATCATTTATATCAGCTGTTCTGGGCATTTTTCAATTTTTCATGCCTGGAACAGCTGATATAAATGATTGTCCACATAGGGTGCATATATACCATTAATATATCTAAATTTGGGCCAATTCTGACCCACAGAAGTGGCTCAATCCACTTTCCAATTAGGCATATCATGCTGTGTTGAGCCCTGACTTATTGTCATCACCTTCTTCACATTTTTGGATCAATATTCATTGTATAGTATTTATTACAGGTCCAGATACTTGTTATTAATATGTATTCTCCTTGTGGCACCAGCACTTGGGTGCTTGTTGAGTACTGGCAATTGCCAGTGTTGGGTTTGCACAACTACACAGCCACACCCAGCAACACCAGAAAGGCAAGCATGCAACCACACACCCACTGCGGCAGGTGTGTGGTACTATTTAAGGTCAGTTCCCCTCTGCCCCAATAGATACTGTGGCGCAAAAAGAGCAGCAAAAGCTGCTCTTTTTGCACTGCATTGAATTTCTTTACTAACACCATTCATTATTATTCTAGGTCCTGGCCTGGTCCCCAGTGCCAAATGATGAGACCCAACCAGCCAGGGCCCCCATGGCAATGCACCAAATGAAGGCATGAGAGGTGGCAACACAAACCACACACCCACTGCAGCAGATGTGTGGGGATTTCAAGGTAAGCATCTGTACAACTGCACAAAAGGAGCAGCATATGCTGCTCCTTTTGCATGGCTTTTCTTTTCTCTTCTTTTCTTTTTTACTAACATATTATTTATTATTCTAGATTGTCATCTGCAAACCCCCCACCTAATGAAACCTATGAACATAACCCACCAAAACCCCAACTAAATGACACCTGCCCATGCAGCCTGGTCAGCCATATAGAGGGGCCTTAAAAGGAGGGACACATTGATGATTTAAGTAGGCCTAAATGGCTGGAATCAAGGTTGATGTCAAGTGATGATCAAACAATTGAATGTTGATGATGGTAAACCACAATTTGACAATCTTCTGACATCAAGCATTGTCAAGTGCCTCATTTATTGGGACTTGTGAAAAATGTCTGTTTATAAACCACATATGGGTTAAGCACCTCAGTGAACTACTGAGGCCAACCTCAAAAGGAGTACCAGCAGAGGTTGTTTAGCTGGACTAATGAGGCATAATTTTCTGGGATGTCAATTGACAATCCTCAAATTGACCTTACAGGAAAGTGGATGGGACTCAATATCAATACTACATGTATCATACAGTGGGGAATGCCCAGATCATGGTGTGAATGGGCTTGATGGATTTGGGTGAATGAGATGAATCTAACAAGCCCATGAATGTCCCAAACGGTGTAAGCAGGATGGTTGTTAAACCAATCCAACCACTGTCCATGATGCTGAGCCGGGGACGAAAGAGGGGATCACAGATCTAATCCAGATGTTCAGGTCTGAGTGGGGGAAGGTCTTTTGAACAGGGAAATTGCAGTGAGCCAACAAAGCCCAAGCAATTAAGTGAGAAAATGTGTGTTTCAGTCAAATTACCACACCCTAAGAATCTCTGCTTGAGACCTTAGTCAAAGTGTAGTTAGAATTCACTTTTTGTAGTGAGAAATCACCCAGGGACCAGCAGCTGTTCCAGAAGCTTCAAACTGGGGGGGAGAACTAATGAATTTGTGTGCTAGCTGCACCTAATATACAATCCAGACTTTGACTCAATAGAAAGTGAAAAAGTCAGACATAAGGGACACACAGAGAAAAAGAAATCAAGTTAGAATCTTCAAAACTGATGGAGGTATTCCAATTTCAAGATAAAAGGGGAGATTGACACATTACATGCTATTCCTCCTTCAAACCTGGACAAGTTCCCTTAAGAAAAAGTGGAATAGGTCTCCCTGAGGGTCTTCTCCATCGGACATAAGAGGGCCGGAAGTAATTTGCTATTTTGAATGGTGGAGCAAAGGGGGAGTCATGGGGAGGGAGTTGTCTTGTGAAAAATGGAGTTCGCGTCCACTCGTTTTTCCCTTGATACCTTTCAATGTGCATTTTTAACAGCTTTCAGGGCGTGGTACTTGCGAATGAATCCGATAAGAATTGGCTTCGAAAATCAAGAAATACTCCTTTAGAGTATGAATCATGGCAAGATATTGTTACAGGGACCGGATTTTTGATCCGTTCGTTTCGTGTTTGGTACCTTTCGATAGGTACGATTTGTATCTTTCTGGGCGCGGTAGTTTCGAGTCGATCCGATCAAAAATGATGGAGAAATTAGAAGAATACTCCTTCAGAGTAGTGCAGCCCCTATCTGGATCATGTGACAAATCCACGAGTCCAGAATCGGAACTAGGCCCAGTCTGTGTTGTTACATAATCACAATTCATCTCCCTTAAGGCAATAGGATGGCTTGGAAGAGCAGGCAAGTCATCCAGTCTTGAAGAAAGATGGCAAGTTGAATTGCCTTGTCCAAAGAAAATGGACTTGAAGTAGGGCATAAACTGCCCCTTTTTGATGAGGACTGTTGAAGTCTGACAGATAGTCAATAAATTGACTGGTGGACATGGTAAAGGAATAAGGCAATATTATGGGTTGGAAAGGGGTAGGAATCCATTTGATTTCTTGAATAAATGAATGGCGATAAAATTAAATGAGTGTGGTGACATATAATTGATTCATTCGTAGGGAAAATGGCCTCGGATGAGGATTTCTATGGTGTAGGGATTTATCCCTCCAACAATGGACAAGATTTGATGATCCCAGGCAATGTTGAGTGGGAGCAGGGGAGCAGATGAGGAGCACTGAGGCCAAAAGGTATCAGAATGTCTTCCAAGTGGGGGAGTTGGAAAGCTGTGATTCAGGCGCACAGAATGCACCCACACACAGCTGTCCCAACAACCCCCATCCCCCTGGAGGACCACATGGGGGGATTGGGACAAGATTGAGGATAATGAAATGAGAAGTGCTCGGATCATGGCATGAATAGGCTTGATGGAACTGGGTGAATGAGATGAATCTAATGAGCCCACGAATGTCCTGAATGAACAATATTTGATGATCCCAGGCAATGTTGAGTGGGAGCAGGGGAGCAGATGAGGAGCACTGAGGCCAAAAGGTATCAGAATTCCTTGCAAGTGGGGGCATTGGAAAGCTGCAATTCAGGCACACAGAATGCATCCACACACAGCTGTCCCAACAACCCCCATCCCCCTGGAGGACCACATGGGGGGATTGGGACAAGATTGAGGATAATGAAATGAGAGGTGCTCAGATCATGGCATAAATAGGCTTGACAGAACCAGGTGAATGAGACGGATCTAACAAGCCTACAAATGTCCCAAATGGACAAAAATAGAGAGATGGATGAGAATCTTGGCCAGGTTAGTCCAAGGGAACATGGACATCTTGACAAAGGGCCTGAAAAGGCAAATTAAGCGATCTCTTCACTGCATCCTGGTCTTATACACATTGCCTGAGATCCCTCATTCCGCTTTTTTCAAAGCATCCCTCCTCTGTAAATTCATGCAATTCCCTGATATTTGGTGAGCGCCGCAAGGAATGAACCGATAGATATCAGCCAACTGCGTGGCATGTCGAACTTCGAGTGGTACCATCCCGCCATCTCTTCAGATCCAAGTCAACACTCATTCTGGGGCATGTGCAGCAGGGAGGAAG
>MU129074.1:117644-145303 GCA_014904985.1 Hydnum rufescens UP504
CACCCGCGGCAGCAGGTGTGTGGTCATATAGGTGAGTTCCTTCCCACTATGTACAGCCGTGCAAAAAGGAAGCCAAAGCTGCCCTTGTTGTACTTCTTCAACATCATAACTAACAGTAGTATTTCCATTCTAGGTTTAAGGTTCTTGCCTCCGACTGACCTGCATAATGATGATCCCAACCCTGATGGCCGCCTGGAAATCAACACAGGTTGAAATCCACCCAACACCCCACATACATGCGCAGCCCCCACACGATGACAGATAAAACACAGCACCACACACCCACTGCGGTGGGTGTGTGGTCCTATTAGGTGAGTTTTCCTTCCATACCATACTCCAGCACCAAAAGAGCAGCTGTAGCTGTTCTTTTGGTGCTGCTTCTCTTCAATTTTACTAATGTACCATTTGTTGTTCTAGGCTTCCCCCCTGCACGAAAATCCACCCGATGAGAAAACATGGAGCCCCCTGCGTAATACGGACATGTACGGCCGCCCAAATCCAGAGTCCCGCCTACGCGACATTACCATGGCCCCCAAGCCCATGCAGCGACGGATAGATATGGCACCACACCCGCTGCAGCGGGTGTGGTGCTATCTGGTGAGTTCTTTTTTTTTACTAACATTACTATGTGCTATTCTAGGTCCCCCTCCCTGCATGAACACCCGCATGACACATAGCCACCGAAGAGGGGCTAACTCCTGAACAAAACCCTGCATGACGCGTAGCCACCAAAGATCGCAGCCAAGGGGCCCAACTCCCGAATGAAACCCACACGACGCGTAGCCACCAAAGATCGCAGCCAAGGGCCCAACTCCCGAACAAAAACCCCACACGACACATAGCCACTGAAGATCGCGCCCAAGGGGCCAACTCCCAAATGCCCGCAATGGACACAACGACGGGCAAAGCATGGCACCACACCGCTGTGGTGGGTGTGGGTGCCTCGTAAGTTTTTCATTACTAGTTGTACAACGGCACCAAGAGAGCAGCACCAGCTGCTCTTTTGGTGCTGCCTCTCTTTTATTTTACTAATGTAGCACATTGTTTGTTATTCTAGCCTGTGCCTCCGTGAAAATCCACCCGACAGGAACATGGATGAAGCCCCCTGCGCATAATATGGACGTGCACAGCTGCCGAAGATCATGTCTAAGGGTCCGGCCCCTGAACCAGCAGCAACCTATGCAACGACGGACAATGGGTTACCACACCCCCACTCCAGCGGGTGTGTGGTAATCTCAGGTAAGTTCTCACCCGATATAGTCTCTACTAATGATTCTTTTGTTATTCTAGGTCACCCCTGCCCCCAACGAAACCCGACCCAACAAGAACATGGACAGAGCCCCAACAGGAAATATGGACATGTGCAGCCCCTGAAAATCTCGCCCGATCGAGTGGAATCGCGACAAAATGAATACCCCCATGTAATGTATGCATGCAAAGCCCCCATATTTTAGGGGGACTTTCGCCAGGTATGTGTTCTTGTCTTTCAAGTATACTCCCTGCACCCGCAGGGAGTGGATATAGTGGATATTCTACTAGCTGTTGATACCATAATTGTAATAATTAAAATTAAATGCAGATCAGTGCCTCAGTAGTGTGGAAACTATGAAGGGGTTCATTTTGGAGCCACATTGGGGCCCCATGGCACCACATTGGGGTATATGGGCCCAATTGGGGCCCCATTTGGGCTGATTCTCTGATATTGAATTA
Source organism: Hydnum rufescens UP504 (assembly GCA_014904985.1). Taxonomy (NCBI): domain Eukaryota; kingdom Fungi; phylum Basidiomycota; class Agaricomycetes; order Cantharellales; family Hydnaceae; genus Hydnum; species Hydnum rufescens. Next base: position 119,355 of record MU129074.1, read on the forward strand.
TCAATTGGCACCCATATGGCACCCCATCACAATTGGACCTACTTAGGTACCAAAAAGTGTTGCAAATTTGATACCTATCATAGGTATCAAATATGGCTGACCAGTCTGGACACTTTGATCACGCCCAGGTGATTTGATCATTGGTGAACTGACCACCATGATAGTCCTCAGAATCTGAACCAGCATTGGCAGAGCCCTGTTCATCATTCTGTTCTGCGTGAGACGGATGGGGACTTGTTTGTGCAGCGACAGGCGAGCTTCTATGTGTAATGCTGGATACAGGGCTCACACAGGGGATAGATTGACAAGAAGGAATAGTGGGCAGATCGGGACTTGTTTGTGCAGTGACAGGCGAGCTTCTATGTGCAATGCTGGATACAAGGCTCATGTGGGGGATAGATTGATGAGAAAGAATAGTGGGCAGAGGTTTATGAATAGGGAGTCCCATATTTGATGAAGACGAATGAGGGATTTTGACAACCATCCTCGGGTGGCAGCGAGCATTTGGAGCAGAGTCCCCATCGACATCGGAATCCACAAGCGAAAGTCACTCTGCATGAGAAGTTGGCCTTCTGGCATTGCCACTGACCTTCTTGGGCGACTTTCGGGCAACAGCAGCTGGTAGAATATCAGTATCAGCATCCACATCGCTGTTTGAGTCTGGAAGTTCCTCTCCTTGAGCTGCAGAAGACTTTGAGGTGGTTGCTTTGTGTTTATATTCAGACCCATATTTTCTGAGAGTCTTAGGCGCCTGGCGCACAGCAGCAGCTGGGAGACCATCAGCATGTGTGTCATGCTTGGATGGAGGGGACTCCTCCGTGCGTGCAGGAGTGTTAGCGGTCTTCTTCAAAGTGGATGTCGCAGATTTAGTTGTTTTTGTGCTAATCTTCTTTGACTGCCCTTGGAGCACATCAGATGGCCATCCGCCAGAACAAGTCCTTCGAGCAGACATAATGCAAGAAAAGACAGTGAGTTACAACTAAGACTGCTACAAGTCCTAGCCGCCCCTCTTAAGTCAGAAGACAAGTGATATGTGGTTCTCAGAATAGCGAAAGAGCACAAGGGAGTACTGGAGTCACAGTTGAGGTTCCCAGACCACAGATATGCAGAGCCCAACAGTTAAATTTCTATCCAAACCCAAACACTAGATCAGAGTCACGCAAGAGGCAACCACAATCAAGTGTGCTGAGGATAAATGTGGGCCCAACAGCCCCAGATGTCCACAGATGTCCAATCCACAGTTACGCTAGTGGTACCTGCAGGTTAAACCAAGTCAGGATTCTGATGGGGCAGAAAAAAAGACATTGTGTCTCACGGCAAGTCCTGCTGAACTCAATGCCAGGGTGGAAGTCCGTTTAGGTCCATAACACACACAGAAGTAGATTACTAGTTATAGTTTAAACTTGAGAGGACCCGGCCATGGGCGAACTTGAGGAAAATAAGGGGGGACTTCCAGAAATGGAAATTTTTGACCTCTTGCACACAGGGGTGGTTCATATTGGGGATGAATGGAAAGTTGATATAATGCCAGGAGTACTGTAAAAGGTGACTTCCCGAATGTCCTGCATGGTTCACGCGGGAGCATCGGGTTGGGTGGATAGTTTGATCTCTTGACTTACCCAGGTTTCGAACCAGGGCAATGCCAAAAAGAACAGTAACTTATACCGCGTGACCCATTGCACTGTGGCAGCGGACACAACAGTCAGTAATCTTGGATGTATATAATATCATCTTGATGCCAGGTGAGCCAAGTTCTCATCTTGATGTTGCTCTCAATGCCTGACCTTACTTGTACTAGTCAGACAGCTTAATGGAATGACTGAACACATATAGAATCGATAAATTTGGACCAAACAATGAAGAAGTATCATACATCATTGAATTTCGGATACTGGGGACAATCTCTTGTCAAGTCCAGTTTGATACGCCAAGCAGAGGGATCTTTGGAGAAACCAAACATTTCATCTGCAACCGGATTGGTGGTGAGAGTGTTCCCAAAAGCTGCACTAGCCATCTGGCATATGTGACGAATGACACTGTGAACTGGCCCTTCAGTAGGCCACATGGTGACAACAAAACCAGCACCAAAGGCACGATGTTTATGAGCATGCATAAGGAGCTCCATGCAGCGAAGAGGAAGGTCAATGGAAGTTGGTGGTAATGAAGCAAGCTTTTGGATCAACCACTCTGTATCGAACTCAACACATTGAAGTCGACACAACCTGTTGAGCTTTGACACCGCAGGGCCAATTACGGGAGGGAAAGTGTCATAGCTGAGGAAGATATTGCCATAGGAAGCCCTGTCAGCACGTTCCTTCAAGTATCGGGGTGCCAGGTTCAAAAGGTCTTCAAGTTCCTTCTTAGTATGAGTGTGAGCATAAGCTTGATCCACATATTCCAGATCCTTGCGACTTGTGAACCGATCGGATGGTGCACTTGGTTCATCAATTGTGTTGACTCCAACCTCTGCCCCACGAGCCCTGCCCCACCCTTGTAAAACATCTCGCAATTCGTCACGTTTCTGCTGACTTTTTAACAGTAACTGGACATTTATTTTGGTTTTCCGGCATAGTCTTCTAGAGGCAATAACCTGTGGTACAGATCTAGCCAAACCTCAGGCTCCTTGAAGCCATCTGGAAGGGGACCAACATCAATGGCAAACCACTGGCCAAGTTTGACAGGCTCATGAGCTGCTCCAGTCGTTTCAGCAATGGGACCAGAAACAACACTAGGATGAGCAGTGATCCTATGAGAACCACTAATGGGTCCACCAGGACCACTGGCAATCATTGTTCCAGAACCAGTTACACGACTTGGATTGCCATGAGAAACTGCTGAGTGAATCAAGATTATAAGAAATAAGGATAACTCTCTAGGGTGAGATGTTAACGTACAATTAAAACCTCGTCCCACAGCTCATCTAGCACCAAGAGGGGAAGTGGGAATCATAGGACGTGTGCCCGATGCATGGCACTGCTGTGAATTTTCCCTCCAATCATCATCCACAGGTGCCCTTGGGTCATGTGCCAACCTTCTCCCTCCTGAAAACACTGGTTGCTCATCCCTCCACATCAGATGTGCCCAATTGCGTGCATGAGGATACACATTGTCCCAATGAGGACAAGACCCAGGCGAACAGGAACAGGGATCACAGTCATGTGGCCTATACTGGTCTTCATGCAGAACATGGCGAGACGCATTGAAGCCTGTACTAAGGTGGGAACGAGGGGGGGAGCGAGGAGGTGAACACAAACGCAAACAATGAGAATGGTAACGAGAATGAGAACGAGAATGGGGACGGGGACGGGGACCAGGACCAGAATGAGAGGGTGAATAAGATTGTGTAGAAGGATGTGAATAAGTCTTAGTCTGAAATTGGCCAATGTGGTTCACAGGCGAAGTCTGTTGCCCATCAAGAACACTGGGGGAAACCTGTGGAGGCAAAGAATTTTGAATGGTAGGAACAGCGACAGATTTAGTCTGAGCTCCCCCCCCCATGTCCTCCAGCTCCAAAAAGTAAGAATCGGGTGACAGAGAGACTATAAGGGAGGGGAACGAAGGGGCTCTTTCTGAGCAATTGGAGCTGGCGTAGATGGGGGAAGTGCGGACTTGTGTAAAAAGGATTCTTGTGGACTGGACTCAGGAGTGGGCTCACGAGGTGTGGGCTCGGGGGTGGGCTCGTGAGGTCTGGGCTTGGGGGTGGGCTCACAAGGTGTGGGCTCGGGAGTGGGCTCATGAGGTGTGGGCTCGCGAGGTGCGGGCTCGGGAGTGGGCTCACGAGGTGTGGGCTCGGGGGTGGGCTTGCGAGGTGTGGGCTCGTGAGTGGGCTGGGAAGTGGGCTCATGAGGCGCGGGCTCAGGAGGAGTGGACTCCAGGGGTGTGAGTCCAGGTGAAGTGATGCGAGTCAGTAAGGTTGAAGCGGGCTGGGGGGGACAATGGGGGAGGCAGTTGGGGGCTTCTGGTGGTGGAGGTTGAGAACTTGAAGACAACCCTAACCCAGAGCCACTGGCAACCTCGGCGGCCTTGGCAGTTTCGTAGGCAGCAAAGCGTCTGTGATGTTTCGCTTCATTCCTTGCTGCGTTATCCCTGCCAGGAACTCTCCACTCCGCTATGATACATGCATTGAACTCACTTAACTTCTGCTTCTTCTTCCCAATGGCTCCATGCAGCCTATGTTTCACCTCATCTAGAGCGAACGTATTGCCATCCTTTGCTCACTGCATTAAGTTGTGAGCATCTCTTGCAGCAACAGCCATCTGCTCGTTGTAAGCAAGAGAAAATGGGGGGATCTCTGCCACAGTCTGCGATATGGAATCGAGAACGAAGAACGGGGGCCACCAAAATAATCCGAATGTTCAGGTCCGAGTGTAGGAGGGTCTTTAGGATAGAAGATAATCTGCTGTCAGCAGTAGTTGCCCAAGCAGATGAATAAAGGGGAAATTATGCCACAAATCCCACACTCCAAGGTCCTAGTCTTGTGGCCTTAGACAAAGTGTAGTAGTAGCAATGTCCTCAGATGGAATTCGCCCGGGAATCCAGCAGCAATACTTCAGTGCTTCAGACTGGGGAGGGGGAAGACAATGGAATTTTCAACACAATTCGCTTAATATACAACCCGGCTATGAGATCAAATATCCGATGGAAGCAGGGGGATAGGGGAAATATGTAGAAAAAGGAATCAAGTCAAAAGCTTCAAAACTGACAGAGATATTCAATTTACAAGTCTGGGGACAGGATAGAGCATAAAATGACTATTTCTCCTTCCTTTTGGACTGATTCCCTTGAGGAATGGTGGAATGAGTCGTCCTGAACGTCCTATCCTTCGGATATAAGGCTGCCGGACAATATTCGATATTTGAAAATTGGAAGGGGGAATGATGTTCTCCTGAGACAAGGGGGAAATTCGTATGTAGAACACCGAGTTCTTCTTCGTTCGCTGCGCCCTTCATACCGCTGGATGAGCATTTTCAATACCTTTCTAGGCGCGGTCGTTTCATGCAAATCCGATCAAAACTGACAGAGAAATTCGAAAAATACACCTTCTTATTATGAATGAGCAGGTGAAATCGTTCCAGAAGCCTCAGTTCTGATCCGATGAACACGTAATCGGTATCATTCGATAGGTATTGATCACAGCTTTCAGGGCGCTATATTTAAGAGTCGATCGGATATGAATTGACTTCGAAAAGCGGAAAATACTCCTTAAGAGCATGGATTCCATAGTAAAATCGTTCTAGAACGTGCAGTTTTCATCGGATTGACTCGTACTTGGTATCGTCGGATAGGTATGAATCGTATCTTTCTGGGCGTCACTTTCCCGAGCCGATCTGATCAAAACTGACGGAGAAATTCAACGAATACTCCTTGAGAGTGCCGCATTTGCCCCTATTTGATTATGTAATGCATCCGCGAGTAGGAATGAAGGCCCGGGTGTGTAATCCATCGTATTACATAATCACCATTCATTAGGATCGCCCTTAAGGCAGCAAGATCCATATGAGCAGATTGAAGGAGAATTCAAGACGATATACAGAAGGGCAAGTTGAATTGCCGGGTCCACCATATCATGGCTTATGGTAGGGCATAAATGAATACAGTCCCTGTGGCCTGTTGAAGACCCCGGGAGATTGACTCGTGTACAAGGAAATGAGCATTCCATTTACATCTTTTCAGGCATATGGAATTCATGCTCATCCATGAACAGACGAAAGGCTTGATATTGGAACGACATATTGGTACATTTTTAATTCGTTCATCGGAAAATTCAACGCTGAAATGGAACTCTATGTGGTAGGGATTTTTCCCTCCAACATCGTCCACTGCGACTTTTGCTTGCCTTAGCTTGTCGAACCCAGCCTCACGCCGTTCCAGATAATCTTCATACGGCTTGCCTCTGATTGGCTGGACATAATCAGGTAGCCTTTCTTCTTCTTCTTCTTCTTCCTCATCATCATCTTCTCCTCCATTCCAGAATGCATCCATTTGCTCTATGGTGGGCAGAGGCTCTGCGAACAACCCAGGCCACAAAGGGGGACACATATCCCCCCCGAATGCGTCTGGTGGTGGTGATGGTGAGGAGGTGACTGGAGAACCGAGAAGAGAATCCTGCGATGAGTGTGATGACGTGCATGAAGGTGAGGGTGACGGCAGAGGTGAATGTGAACCCAGACGTGATGAATAAAGTGGAGGGGGAGTGAAGGGCCCAGCACCAAATATTTGATGAAGAGAAGTATACATGTGAGAGGAAGGGGATGTTGGACCATTGGAGAAAAGCACGTTGAAAACCATATCTTCCATACTTGCACCAAGAGGTACCCCAGGATAGGAGGTTGGAGTGATAAACCAAGGAGAGGGGCAATCATGCTCTACGATGAGCTGCACGCAAAGATCATGATAGGCTATGTTGTTGCCTTTCTTCTCCAGAGTAGCCTCCAGCTCCTCTCGACTGAAGTGATCACCCAACTGTTGAGTGGCCTTGACATCCATCAAGCAATCTCCGAACCAAATGCCCCACAATGGTAATCCATGCGATATGAAATTCGTGAGCCAGGGCCCCATTGCTGAATGCAGATACATCATTCCGATGAGGTTGTCATCGACCCCAAAATGAGGACAAGGGTGGTGAAGCATGGAACAAATATGATCGATACACATGTGCATAATCATATGGGCCAAAGCACCATATTCGTATGCGGCACACAGAAAATCGTTGACTAATTGGCCCATAGCCTCACGATTATTCATCATAGATGACAACGGATCGACAGTAAATGGGGAGTTGGCCAGGATTTGGGGCCCCACAGGGTGGACAATATTAGACATTTCTTTGTCGAGGTCCATCTTTTGGGCAACCAACCACCAGTTCTTGTACTGAGTATGCCTATCACTGATAAAACCCTTGAAATGTTGTTGACAGGAGTCGGTCAGTTGGACACCATCAGAAACCTGCTCAACCTCCACATCATGAGCCGCGACTGGATCATCAAGAGTACATGAGATGTAGCCAAGGTACGGCATTTGTGACAAATACATGGTGGGAATCCATGTGTAATCTAATGGATAAAGGGTGCCCACATCCCAGTTTGCGAACCACGAGCAAGAGATAGAAGACTGATCCCAGTCATAAATGATGGAGTCCGCATTGGGAGGACACTGCCATTATAGAAGAAGGATTAGGAGCTCCAATGACTGTTAAATCAAACTCTGGTTCAGCCAGTGTGTAGATGGGAGACTGTATTTCTGTTTTTATTCAATGGGCTGGTTCGCTCTGATGGTTGATCACTCTCTAACAAGTTAGGTATGGTATTCAGTGGAGGATAAGATTGTGGTATGGACTAGCTATAGTCAATGATATATCATGGGATGCTTGTGAAAGGCTTATACGTGTTGTATTGAACTGTTTACTGCTATTTGTGGGTACCTATTTGTGTCCTCCTGGTCAAAATGCAGATTCTAAAGAGGACTCTAGACTAGTTTAAGCTTGATTTAGTATGTCAATGTGTTTCTTTCTTCTTCTGACTTTGTTTTTACTCACCTTTCCTTGGATGTCCAGCAACTCTAACCTTAGGTCCTGCAACTATCCTTGGCTCAGTATTTCGTGTAGAGGGCTTCCAGTGACTTAGTCTTAACAACCTTGTATATGACTTAGCTTCAGATGGCTTTAGATCAGTACTCTCTTAAGATGCAAGCAGATTTGTAGACAGTAGTATATTCCAGTAGTGAGAAGATGATGGGGGGATACAGGAAAATCTACCAGCTTTTATACCTTTCTGAAGGTGGCTGTGTTTAAAGAATATGACTCACTCCTAGGTGAGTCATATGTGGGAACAATAGGGTTGTCAAGGAGGGTGAGTCATTCATAAAGCGGTTGCATGATAGGTGAGTCATTCATAAACAGAACAAAAGGGTTGCTAAGAAGGTGTTATCTTTCATAAAGTGGTTGCAAGGAGGGCGAGTCATTCATAAACAGAACAAAAGGGTAGTCAAGGGAGTGTTATCTTTCTTATCTGTGAGGTTCTAGAAGTTATTTGTGGCAATGGGAGATGAAATCAAAGGATATTTCTGAGTTCTTGGAGATTAATTTGTTTGTAGTCCAGTGGTTAAGATGTTTTTGTTGCTGGTTGATAATGGGGACAAGTGCATGGGATGGGATTTGATGCAGAAACAACAGTTTCCATCCGTAATAGACGTTCTTGGTATCATTTGATGCGGATTTTTAACAGCTTTCTGGGCGCGGTGGTTCCGAGCAGATCCGGTGTAAACTGACAGAGAAATTCGTTTTTTACTGATGGGTGTTTATTCTGATAGTAATATCGTTCTGTAGAGTTCAGTTTTGATCTGTTCTTCGCGTGCTCAGTACCGTTGGATGCGGATTTTTTATATCTTTCCAGGCGCGGCTGTTCCGAGAGGATTGAATGCGAACTGACGGAGAAATTCGTTTTTTTACTGAAAATCCTGGATTTTGACAGTAATATTGGTCTGGAGAGTGCATTTCTGGTCCGTTCGACTTGTGTTTGGTACCATTCGAAAGGTATGAATCGTGGCTTTCTGAGAGTTATATGGGCGTACCTCTCCGATCAAAACTGACAGAGTTATAGAACGAATTCGATTTCTGCACGTAGCTGTAATTGATTTCGTAATAGGTCACATGATCATTCCAATGGCTGGGATCAATGGATATTTGCATTTTCTGATACTGGATGTTTTTATCTTCTACACCGTGTGTATTGGAAAGGACAACGACTATTCGAAAACAAAACACTCCATTCAATCCATCGGATAATGGGGACTGGCTTGCTATTGTCATACGTCCTCTGATCTAGCATAAAATCTAAAGCTTTTGGTCAGAAAACTCATCCCAACCCAATGATTTTCCATACAACTTACCGTCTTGGCAATGACGAGACCAAGTTTCGTAGTCATTAACGGTCATGTATGGGGCCCCTGAATGAATAGAATTGGCTGGAAGATCCTGAATCAATCCATCTGCATCTGCCCACGTTACTGGTTGATGTTTCCAGGAGTTCTCACCTGCCGCCACGCTAGAGGAAATGACAGGCGAAGAACCTCGGCCATACTGAGAGCCTAGAGTCGACGGATGCAGCGGATCACTAGGGTAAATGCCCCTCGCCGTGCTAATGACAGCAACAGACATACCACGCAGTGGCTGATTGTGCGAAGTTTCCATAGGCGGATAATTCTGCGGAACTTTCCGGGGCAGCCTCGTTCAAAACTCCAACACTCACTCTTCACTGACGAGTCCATTGTGTCTGACGGTGTACTGTAGCTCTCGCCTACAGTGTGTCTCAGCCAAATACATCTGGAATCTGCATCTTTGAAATGCCTAGTACCTCGCAGCTGCGATACATCAACAATGTTCTTGTCTGTCACTGTCCATACAACCCCTTACCTTGTATGTTTCGACACCTTCACATCCGTCCGAGTTCGCTAATCCCCGTCCTAGCCCACCATTTCCACTCGCACCAGGAGAGGTCGGTGGGAAGAGGCTTTTTCAAGTGTTTGAAGGAACCTTTTGGATGCAAGTTCTGGGGTGAGCGATCCCACACGATCCTAGGCATGTAGTGACTAACATTCTATTAGCGTGGTCGGGTGAGGATGATCCCGATCTTGTACGATCCAATCTGATCCCCAATGTGCCCCATCCAATTCCGTCCCCAATGTGTCCCCATCCAATTTCATCCCCAATTTGTCCCCATCCAATTTGACCTCCAATGCATCTCTGTCCTATTCTCAACCTTCCAGCACCTCTGGCACAACCCTTGTTGACTCGCTTCGAAGCGAAATCAGGGGTTTGCATAATGAGCTTTGTCAGCTCCGCAATGAACTTGATGAACAGGATGGAGATTTGAGGCTGGCTAACAAGAGGCACCAAGACCTGGTCGCCAACTTGGAGAAATTGCTTGCTAGTTCTTGATTTTTTTGTCCGAATTGTACAAGTCTGCCAATCCTCTCAATTCATGTGCTTGCTGGAATGATTGCAATACTCATTGATTTAAGGTGACAAAGAGTAAATTCGGCGACACAAATAGAATAATTATACTGGCTGTGCAGTCTCCTCAGTGAGACTGATATAATATATGGTACCCTCACTGGTACACCTTGGTCAGCCAGTTATGACACCTACCTTAGGTGGAAAAACGAGGCATTTTTAATACCTAACTAGGTCCCAAGCAATATGGAACATAATTGGGTCCAACTCAGGGTCTTTAATACCCCTGGCTTACAGACTTTGGGCCCAAGTTGGGCCCATTTGTGGCTACCTTGGGCCCAACTTCACCTCATGCTGTAGTATGCCAAATATAGTAATTATGTTGGTGGTTGGGGACAGTTGGTGGTTGGGGTTGGGGGTTAGGGTTGGGGTTGGAGTTTGGTGGTTAGGGTTGGTGGTTAGGGTTGGGATTGTCTGGAGTGTGGTTGGGAACATCTACCCCCATGTCCAATGAGGTTAGGGTTAGGGTTTGATCAATTACATAATAATGTGCTCATGTAGTACACCATAATTAGTTGCTTAAATAATCAATTTCCATATTTAGACATATTACACAATCAATTTCCATATTTGGACATATTACATAAGCAATCTTCATATATGGACACATTACATAATCAATTTCTATATTTGAATTATTACCTAATCAACTCCCATATTTGGAGATATTACATAAGCTTCCATATTTGGAATAATTACCTAAGCTATTATATACAGTTATTTTACCTAATCTAATTATATAAGCAAAAAAGTGGACAAGAGATGGCCCCAGGGGGGATTTGTTGAAAGCCTTGAGCCTTATATGTTCCTCAGAATGTCTGTGTGCAAGGCTGATCCCCAGTTGTGGGATGTTTGAGTGTCACTTAATACAAGTGATGTATTAAGTGACACTCAAATGTCCCACAACTGGGGATCAGCCTTGCACAGACATTCTGAGGAACATATAAGGCTCAAGGCTTTCAACAAATCCCCCCTGGGGCCCCCCTTGTCCACTTTTTTGCTTATATAATTAGATTAGGTAAAATAACTGTATATAATAGCTTAGGTAATTATTCCAAATATGGAAGCTTATGTAATATCTCCAAATATGGAAGTTGATTAGGTAATACTCCAAATATAGAAATTGATTAGGTAATACTCCAAATATAGAAATTGATTATGTAATGTGCCCATATATGGAAATTGCTTATGTAATATGTCCAAATATGGAAATTGATTATGTAATATGTTTAAATAAGGAAATTGATTATGGATGCTTATATAATATTGATTATATAATACATTATGTTGCTATTTATGGTTAGGACCAGTTGGGCCTAGTTGGGCCCAAATTTGGGCCCACATCTTGCTCAGGGGTAGGCTAATCAATTGTTTGGGCCAGAGTTGGGCCCAACTATATACAGACCTCTATAGGTATCAAATCTGCCCCAGATTGGTACCTAAGATAGGTATAAAAAGTGGCTGACCAGCCTGCCAATTGCTTGTCCTGGATCAAGTTTTGAACATGATCCACTGTTCGCAGAGCATCAAGAATGACAGGTGCATGTAAAGCTTGATTAAGAATATCCAGATCGTGGTTAACAGGCCTCAGCTTTATAAACTTGCCTCCCATGTCTGACAGAATTGAAGATATATTTGTAGGAAATTCCAGAATTTCTTCAAAGGTTTCCACTTCAGCAGAACAGCTGTTTGAAGCAGACTTCACATGACATTTGACTAATTCAATAGGAAGGACGTTCCTAGGTGCCGACATTATTGGCAATGTTACTTTAATGGAACATCTGGTGTCTCGATCTCTGTCTTGCCATATTTGGAGATTCATCCCAGAACCGTGAGTGTAATCAATTCTGGCTGAATACGAGAATAACCAAGGTTGTCCTAGAATTACTTCTTTGGACCCAATGTCGTCGGGTGTTATAAAGAAATTGTGGTGGAGTGGAACTCCTCCAACGTGTACCAGAACAGGCTGGTCAGTCACATGGGGGACCTAATTTAGGTACCACTTCCGGGGCAGAAAATGGTACCTAATAGGTCCCCCAGACCTTACGGCCGAAATCAGGCTGTTCCAATTCAGTTTTTGGGCCATCTATCAGCCAATCCATGGCTGTGCCAGGTTATATACTTATTTATTATTATTTGTTTAGTATTTATTATTATTATTATTACTATTATTATATACATATTATACTATACCCCCCGGGGTCTGCCACCACAGGGGGGGATGGTTTATGCGGGTCACGCGCCCACATATACCTACCGTACCCTCCGCAGCAAGTGCGGTCGGGGGCCGGTTCCTTTTGGGCATTCCCTCGTGGGGTCAGTCTTTGTTTGTGGGGGTTCATTCGTAGTTATCGTTTGCCGCGTCTCGTTCGGCCGGTTCTGCTTGGGGGCTCGTGGGGTTTCTGGTTCAGGATCTAGAGAAATAAATAATAAAATATTAGTACAACAATAATGCAGCGCAAAAAGAGCAGCTTATGCTGCTCTTTTTGCACCACAAGAGTAAGAAATAAAGAAATAAAATAAAACATACTTGTAGTACCCCACACCTGCTGCAGCGGTGTGGGGTACTGGGGCCGTGTACTCTGGCTCGTACGTACAGCGGTTCGTATGGGTGTCCGTCGTTCGGGCGTCGATAAGGGGGGTTATGGGGTGTTGCGTCGGTATTTATTTGCAGGGCATGTTAAGACCTACAGATAAACCTTTTTAATTAGTTAAGAATTAAAAACCATGCAAAAAAAGCAGCTTTCGCTGCTCTTTTTGCGTGGCTGTAGCTACTAGGGGCAGGGGCTTACCTTATATAGAACCACACACCCGCCGTGGTGGGTGTGTGATTCCGGGCCCTTGTTCTTTATTTGGCGCATTGCCGTGTCGTGTCGCTGTGTCGCGTCGTTGTGTCACGTTGCCATGTCGTGCTGCAGTGTATCGCGCTGCCGGGTTGCCATGTAGCGTTGTCTCGTCGTTTCGCGGGTTATCGTCGTGCGTTGGATGGGCCCCTATCTGGAATAAAGTGCATCCGTAAAAAAAATCCCAAAGCAGCGCAAAAGAGCAGCTTATGCTGCTCTTTTTGTGCCACAACAATAAAAAATAAAAAATAAAAACCTTGTAGTACCCCACACCCGCTGCAGTGGGCGTGGGGTACTGCGGTCTGTCGTTCGGGCGTCGATAGTCGGGGTTACGGGGGTTCTCGCGGTATTCGTTCGTGCGGGAAGTGATGACCTATAATACAAGATTATATATTAGTTAAGAGTTAAAGACCACGCAAAAAGAGCAGCTTTCGCTGCTCTTTTTGCGTGGCTATGGCTACTGAGGGGGGGGACTTACCTTACATAGAACCACACACCCGCCGTGGCGGGTGTGTGATTCCGGGCCCTTGTTTGGCGCGTTGCCGTGGGTTGCGTCTCCATTTGGCGTGGTGCCGTATGTCGTGTCGTCATTGCGTTGTTGTCGCGTCGCGTTGCTGTATATCGCGGTGCCACGTCACGTTGTTGTGTATCGCAGTGCCGTGTCGCGTTGCCGTGTATCGCGGTGCTGTGTATCGCGGTGCCACGTCGCGTTGCTGTTTGGGGTCTCGTCGTTTCGCGGGTCATCGTCGTGCGTGGGACAAGGTCCCCAATCTAGAATAAGGCACGTGAGTAAAAAAAATTCCAAAGCAACGCAAAAAGAGCAGCCTTCGCTGCTCTTTTTGCACCGTTGTGTCTACTACAAGGAAGACTCACCTTATGACCACACACCCGCAGTCGCGGGTGTGTGGTCGTGCACTTGCCTTTTCAGGCGGTTGCCTGTTGTGGTTCGGAGATGGGAAGAGAGATTTGTAGATTCAATGCCGGCAATTGCCGGTACTCAAGAAGCGCCCACGTGCTGGCACTACAAGCACAATATACACTAATAGAGAGCATATAAATGCGTAATAGATACTATGTAATAAATATTTGTCCAAAAAAAATTCGAAAACCACGATGATAATAACTCAGAGCTCAATAAGGCACGATGTGGCTAATTGCAAGTGGATTGGGCCACTTCTACACATCAGAATTGGCCCAAAATTAAACATAGTGACGGTCTATGTACACCCTACGTGGGTGACCCAGTATGTCTAACGATTCTTGCATTTTTCAATTTCTCACGCCTTCAATTCCCTAAAAATAGGGAATTGAAGGCGTGAGAAATTGAAAAATGCGAGAATCGTTAGACATACTGGGTCACCCATGTAGGGTGTACATAGACCGTCACTATATTTAATTTTGGGCCAATTCTGATGTGTAGAAGTGGCCCAATCCACTTGCAATTAGCCACATCATGCCTTATTGAGCTCTGAGTTATTATCATCGAGGTTTTCAAATTTTTTTTGGACAAATATTTATTACATAGTATCTATTACGCATTTATATGCTCTCTATTAGTGTATATTGTGCTTGTAGCGCCAGCACGTGGGCGCTTCTTGAGTACCGGCAATTGCCGGCATTGAGTTGTTACCGCCCCGCTGCAACTACCCCAGAAAGGCCACACGACCACACACCCGCCGCTGCGGGTGTGTGGTCATAAGGTAAGTTTCTTTACTAGTAGATACAACAGCGCAAAAAGAGCAGCAACAGCTGCTCTTTTTGCGCTCCTTTGAATCTTTATACTAACGTATCCTTTATTATTATAGATTGAGGCCTGGGCCAAGGCGTGACGAAAATGCACGAAACGACAAGGGCCCAAGCGGCAAGAGCCAAACCGAAGCAAACAACGGCGCGCCAAACAAGAACCCAACAATGGATCGCCCAATGCCCCAGGAACCACACACCCGCTGCGGCGGGTGCATGGCACTGTTTAACGTGAGTTCCCCCCCCCCTAATAGATACAGGTGCGCAAAAGGAGCAGCGATAGCTGCTCCTTTTGTGTTGCTTCAAATCTCTAACTAACCAATACTTTAATATTCTAGGTCACAATCCGCACCAATACCCCTACGAGCCCCAACCAAAACCGTGCCAAGTGGAAACCCGACCAACACCCCACCAAACTCGCCGAGCAAAGAACCGACCCAAACCAGACACCCGCCACGGCGGGTGTCTGGTTCTATGTAAGTTACATACTCAACAGCACAAAAAGAGCAGCGAAAGCTGCTCTTTTTGTGCTGCTTTCAATTTTTCTACTAACATACTAACATACTTTTATTATTCCAGGTCATGGCCTGGTCCCAGGTACCGAACAAAACCCACCAAACGAACCAAACTAACGACACCACGCCAAATGAACCCCACCGAACGAAATCCCGCCAAGCAAAACCCCACTGAGGAAAACCACGCCAAATGACAACGCAATACGACGAGGACGCCAGCGATGGGGACGGGCCGATCGAGCGGCTCAATGACACCACGCCCAATGACACCGCCGACATCACGCCCCACAGAACCACACCCACCTCAGCGGGTGTGGTTCTACATAAGGTAAGTAAGGTCTAACGGCGCAAAAAGAGCAGCGATGCTGCTCTTTTTGCGCTGGTTTTAATTTAAAACTAATGCGTTATTTATTATTCTAGGTTATCGCCTGAAGTACATACAGCAAGATGAAGACCCGCCGAACGAACCCCCCCCCCCGAAAATGACAATGCCCCCGCGAAACGAAAGCCACAAACGCGCCCCGCCAAAAGAACGAGCGCCAAACAAAACCCAGGAACGAGGATGCACGACACAGGACCATGGAACCCCCCAGACAAACCACACACCCACTTCGGCGGGTGTGTGGTAATCTTAAGATAAGTTTTTATTGCGCGAAAGGAGCAGCGTACGCTGCTCCTTTCGCATAGCTTTTTCTTTCTTTTTTTACTAACATATTATTCATTTTTTATTATAGTTTCTAGGTTAACGAGTCCACGCCCGACAACCCCCAAACCCACCTGAGCCCCGTACGAAAACCCGATAGAGGAAGGCACGCGACCGCGGTATGAACGAGTACCACACCTGCTTCAGCGGGTGTGGTACTACAAGGTATTTTTTTTACATTTATATATGTATTGCGACGCAAAAGGAGCAGCTCAAGCTGCTCCTTTTGTGTCACTTCAAATTTTTTTTTACTAACTTCTGCTTTTCTAGGATCTGAATTGAAAGCCGAACGACGACCAACCCCCATATACCCCAACCCAAGTCCAAACTGCGGGACCGCGACGCCAAAAAAAAAACGAATACTACACACCCGCTTCGGCGGGTGTGATAATTTTCAATTTCAAGGTTAGTATTCCCTGTATATAAGTGTGACCACGCAAAAGGAGCAGCATGTGCTGCTCCTTTTGCATGGTTTTTTTTTTTTTAACCAACTTAATACTTATTATCATAGGTATTCTTTTGAACCCTCGATCAAGACCCACGATGTCACCAAACAAATACACAAGAACAGCAACCCATGCCCCAAACAAAACCCATGAATGAGATGACCCGCCCAATGGTGGATCGCCAAGCCATGCTCCCAGTACCACACACCCACCCTAGCGGGTGTGTGCTACTAAGTAGTTTTTTTCTTTGTTTTTTTATTTATTTCTGTAGACAGGTACCACACACCCGTTAGGGCGGGTGTGTGGTGCTACTAAGTAGTATTTCTATGGACAGTACCACACCCGCCTATGGGTATGTGGTATTTTTTTTTGTTAATAGAATTTTTAAATAAATAAATAAACAAGTCAATAATGCAACATGGGAGTGCTGAATGAAACCAGAGACCCCGCTGACCTGGGTATGTAGAATATAGTGATAATAAATAAATAAATATAAATGGAACACATTATCCCTGATAAGCCCATATGGCCTGCTGCAAGTCTGAGATTCTCTAAGTCCCAGTTTCGGCCATTTTTCGGCCATTTTTCAGCCATTTTTCAGCCATTTTGGCCAATTCTGGGTCAGGAGGTGAAATCATAAAAATGGCCATTTCGGCCGGAATAGTGATGGGACCTACTTAGGTACCATTATCTGCCCCGGAAGTGGTACCTAACTAGGTAGGCTTAGATGACTGACCAAGGTGACCAGAATGTTGTGACAAAGCCCTACAAGATTAACTTGGTGACCAGAAACTCCACGCAGGTGCCAGTCCTTTCCTGAAGGATCCATCAGGAGCTCCAATTTGACCTGAGTCGCCTGTCCCATCATGTTCAATTCACTTCCATTATCAATCAACATTGTACAGGATTGACCCATAATTGTGCCTTGGATTTTAGCCATTACCATAGCCAAAAAGGACGGGCTAAACGAATAATCCGAATTTTTCGTATTGAAGACCCAGTCATGTTCAATTTCAAGCTGACATTTATAATATTCCTCAGCTTGGTCATCAGTATTTGATGTATATTCAGTATCATCAGAAAGGTATTCATCTGATGTTTCATCATTGGAGTTGACTTGGATTAAACCAATAGTACATATGTCTTTTGGAGGACAATTGACATATGGGCACTTAGGTCCCTTTTTGGCATCAAGCAGTTTGATTCCGTACTCCGCTGAGCTAATCGAAACCTCAACATTCTTGACTCATGGATCCTCTGCCACGACTGGCACCCTCTGGGTTTTAGTAGCAATCTGCAGCCGCCTACACAGCTCAAAGGAAGACCCAAGGACATTGCCAAGTCTAACAGATACTTGTTTTTCCATCAAGGACTTGAATAAATCCTTGACATTGATGGCTTCTTGTAACTCACTGGCAAACTGGTACACGGCGAAGCTCACTTCCTTGGTACATCAATCTTTTCATGAACCATCACAACATCTTCGAGGGTAGGTCTAACCCTTTTCTTTGGTTTGGGTTCCTTTTCCTTGCACAAATCCATACCCGGTGGGTTGTGAACACGAGGACTGGTCAGCATCCCATTGCCCATCATGACATCCTCATCAGGAAGAACCTTGTCTCACTTCAAGATTGTTATGGGCTGTTTTGGAGACTCGGGTTGGTCTTTTTGTCCATCAGGAGTGTGGACTTCATGCTTAGATGTGCTAGGTGTCTTTTCCTGTGATGTAGAAGGCTTTTGCTGACTTGCATCTTTAGCAGGTACTTCAACATAAGCACGATTAGGCCGTTCGGATCGCTTGGGTCGCTTTCCTTTTGGATCTTCCTTATCATATGGCTCAGTCCTCTTCTGGCCTCGGTTTTGCGCTCGTTCAGCCAGGAAAACATTGTACTCATACCCCCCAAACATCACGAACTCATGGTTGAGGATTTATACCTTGGTGAGCTATCCGCTTCAACATTAGATGCGTTCGCAATCTGTTCCTGTAGGACTCGGGCAATGCCTCCTTTATCCATGTCACCACGAGGCAAATCCAAGCCATCAAACTTCATGAGACATCCCTCATGCGAAAACTTCAAAATCTTCTTCATGATAAAAGCTTTGGTCTCCGGGCAGTCCCTCAGTGAGTGCCCATTCTCCATGCACATGAAACACATTATTGATGATCCAGAAGGCCTAGGAGGTCTCTTTGTTGACCTATCAGCCTCAATCATGATTGTCAAATGGCTGATCTTATCAACAAGATCATCAATATTCGACTTAGACGAGTCTCCAGGCTCCTGCACCTGGGGCTTAGCTTCCTGTTGAAGCTTTGTAGTAGGTTCTTCTCTCTTGACTTTCGACTCAAGTTTAGCGTGACGTTTCTTAGACTTAGATTGACTAGTATCCTTCTCAACATCCGAATCAGACATCAAGGACTTGTTGTCCGAATCCGAGGAACTCGATATGCCCATCTCACTCAAGACCTCCAGGCTTTCATCATCATCAACAATGCAGTAAAGATCTTGCTTAAGACGGGTTTTAACAGTACTAATGACCTCATTCATAGGCGGGGGTTTCGTCAAGTCTGTCCATAATTCAAGATTCATGAGGACATTAGTGACATTTTCATGAAAGGTATGAGGCTTTAAACCTCTCCAAAAATAGTCATGTTTATCAGTCTCAGATAGAGACCGGCAATCTTCAAGTGCCTTTGCGATAACTTTGAACTTGCGAATATATTCATCAAACTTTTGGATAGACATTAAATTACGACTCTTCCTAGCTAGTTTGATGAGATGGTTGAGTTTGTAATAGGGCTTTTCTTCCTCAGATGGATAGTACTCAAGTAATCGAGTCTTAAATACCATCCAATTGTCGCCCGAGTATTCATTGAGTGTCTCAATGAACTGCTCGGACTTAGTGTCACAATAATGAGTGATTTGGCAGACCGTTTGGGCTGGTGTAAGGCCTGCCATGGACGTACAAAACTCATATTCTGCGAGGAAATGTAAGATCCATTTCCCAGTAAACCTGGGGGCATCTCTGGAACAAGGTCCAGGCATGTGAGTAAATGTCAGTGAAGACATTATTGAGATGTGAGAAATTGTTGCAAGTGTTGGTAATAGGGGTCCAAATTGAGATACTTGAGATCCCCTGTAAGGACCACCAATTTGTAAGCAGGATGGTTATAAACCAATCCAACCACTGTCCACATCATTGAGGAGAGGACAAAAGAAGGGAGCCATGGGAACAATTCAAATATTCAGGTCCGGGGAAATGAAGGTCTTTTTGGATAATAGAAAATCCCAATGAACAGTGATTGCTCAAGGGAATAGATCAGTGTTACAAAATAAAGATGTCAAGGCCACACCCTGAAGTTGTCCTCTTGACTATTCAGTCGTAATGCGGCTGTACACAGTCTTGACAAGTGGGAAATCTCCTCCAGACAGCAGCAATACTTCAGTGCCTCAGACTGTGATAGGGGGAAAAACCAACTATTTACATGCCCCCTCCCCTTTATATACATTCCAGACCACAATTAAAAATTCCGGAAGAAAAGCGGAGATAAGGGAAGCATAATGAAAAAGAAATGAAGTCAAAAGCTTCAAAACTGGTGGAGATATTCAAGAATCAAGTGAAAAAGAGACAAAAAACACTTTACAAGGCATTCCTCCCTTGAAACTGGATAGATTCCCTTAAGGAATGGTGGAATAGGTCTCCCTGAGTGTCCTTTGCATCGGAATTAAGAGGGCTGGAACCAATTTGTCATTTGTGTTGGTGGAGCAAGGGGGGAGTCATGAGGAAGGGGTTGTCTTGTGAAAAATGGAGTTCGTGTCCGCTCGTTTTTCCCTTGGTACCGTTCGATGCGCATTTTTAACAGCTTTCAGGGCATGGTACTTGCGAACAAATCCGATAAGAATTGGCTTCGAAAATCAAGAAATACTCCTTCAGAGTATGAATCATGGCAATATATTGTTACAGGGACCGCATTTTTGATCCGTTCGTTGCATGTTTGGTACCGTTCAATAGGTACGATTCGTATCTTTCTGGGCGCGGTTGTTCCAAATCAATCCGATCAAAACTGATGGAGAAATTAGAAAAATACTCCTTTAGAGTGACATAATCCCTTTTTGAATCATGTGACAGGTCTGCAGGTCCAGAACAAAGGCTAGGCACAGTCTGCGTCATTACATAATCACAATTCTTCACCCTTAAGGCAAAGGAATGACGTGGAATGGTGGGTTTCAGACATGTAGAATTTGGACTGTTTCTCCAATGAATGAAGGGTGAGAAAATTAAGGATTGGATGGATGATCAATTTGTTTGTTTGTTTGTAAAATTGGCTTCAGATGGGGTTTCTATGGTGTAGGGATTTATCCCTCCAACAGTGCCTGCCACAATCTTCAACCTAACCAATAAAGTTGATGTCTGACAACAGCATATAGTGGTCCGGGCACAGGTCTTGAAGAATGTCCTATTTCCGATTTGTAACAAAGCATCTTTGTTAGATGGACATTTCTTTACAAGAAAAGACTTGGCCATGGGTACTTACCTCCATTCCACACTGTAATAACGCATTGAGGCCCCCTGACCTGTTGAGTCCCTGCTCGCACCTTTACATATGCTGAGGTTGAAGAGGCGACAGTTTTTGATCCACAACACGTAAAGTCGACAAACCCATTTAAGGATATTAGCAAACTTGGAAAGAGAGGCCCAATGATGGCATACTTACCATTGTGCTGCAAGGAACCCATATCAGTTCCATGAGTTTTCCATTATCCAGATATGTCGAGTCACCCCCATCTGCCCCTGTGATCTCAGGTGAAGTGCTTGTTCAAGTCCATTTTCTTTGGACAAGGCAATTCAACTTGCCATCTTTCTTCAAGACTGGATGACTTTCCTGCTCTTCCAAGCCATCCTATTGCCTTAAGGGCGATGAATTATGATTATGTAATGACGCGGACCAGGCCTAGTTCCAATTCTGGACTCATGGATTCATCACATGATCCAGATAGGGGCTGCACTACTCTGAAGGAGTATTTTTCGAATTTCTCCGTCAGTTTTGATCGGATCGATTTGAAACGACCGCGCCCAGAAAGATACGAATTGTACCTATCGAACGGTATTAAACACACGATGAACGGATCAGAAATGCGGTCCCTGTAACAATATATTGCCATGATTCATACTCTGAAGGAGTATTTCTTGATTTTCGAAGCCAATTCGTATCGGATTTGTTCGCGAGTACCACTCCCTGAAAGCTGTTAAAAATGCGCATCGAACGGTACCAAGGGCAAAATGAGCGGATGCGAACTCCATTTTTCACAAGACAACCCCTTC
Organism: Hydnum rufescens UP504; assembly: GCA_014904985.1. Lineage (NCBI taxonomy): Eukaryota > Fungi > Basidiomycota > Agaricomycetes > Cantharellales > Hydnaceae > Hydnum > Hydnum rufescens. Next base: position 140,936 of record MU129074.1, read on the forward strand.
CTCATGACTCCCCCCTTGCTCCACCAACACAAATGACAAATTGGTTCCGGCCCTCTTAATTCCGATGCAAAGGACACTCAGGGAGACCTATTCCACCATTCCTTAAGGGAATCTATCCAGTTTCAAGGGAGGAATGCCTTGTAAAGTGTTTTTTGTCTCTTTTTCACTTGATTCTTGAATATCTCCACCAGTTTTGAAGCTTTTGACTTCATTTCTTTTTCATTATGCTTCCCTTATCTCCGCTTTTCTTCCGGAATTTTTAATTGTGGTCTGGAATGTATATAAATGGGAGGGGGCATGTAAATAGTTGGTTTTTCCCCCTATCACAGTCTGAGGCACTGAAGTATTGCTGCTGTCTGGAGGAGATTTCCCACTTGTCAAGACTGTGTACAGCCACATTATGACTGAATAGTCAAGAGGACAACTTCAGGGTGTGGCCTTGACATCTTTATTTTGTAACACTGATCTATTCCCTTGAGCAATCACTGTTCATTGGGATTTTCTATTATCCAAAAAGACCTTCATTTCCCTGGACCTGAATATTTGAATTGTTCCCATGGCTCCCTTCTTTTGTCCTCTCCTCAATGATGTGGACAGTGGTTGGATTGGTTTATAACCATCCTGCTTACAATGGATGAAGCATTTCAAGGTGGGGCACCATTTTGTGCAGGAGAAACTTGAAGACCAAACAGTTTCACTTGAGTACATTCTGATGGACAAGCAACTTGCCAATATCCTCACAAAACCACTTCCAAAAGACCAATTCTTTGTGCTCACTGAATTAATGGGATTGGGCAGCATCCGGACACCCTTGAGTGGGCATGTCGGAAATCAAGGCTAGCCGACTGCCTTTCTCAGACCTCTTTCCTTTTATGGCACCACATGTATAGTTTAGCATAATTCCCCAAAGGCTTTCCTCAGTCCTCTATAACAAGACTGAGGTAAGCCTAGTAGTACTGTTATCCCACTCTCCTTTAAGCCCCTTTCTTACATATTGTATATAGATACTTTCTAGGTATTTTCTACAATAACAATCAGTCCTCTATAACAAGACTGAGATACTTTCTAGTCCGCTGACACATCCAACTGTGAAGGGCTATAAATACAGTACTGTTCCTTCCACACAGCCACCAGCCTTCTGTAACCTTTCATAACTGTCCAGAGCCTTCCAAGGCACAGCCTCCACAGCCTCCCTGACTAACCATCACTAAGCTGACACAGCTGCTTACCAACCATGATCTGTCAGCTGACTAATCCTTAATCATCCTGTGTGTCCCTCCACATTCCCCCATGCCCAACTTCCAGATGTGCCTTACTCATCACATATATCTTGAAGGTGCCCCCTGTTGTCAGGGCGACACTGCCGTCGAAGCCACAAACAGAAAGAGGAAAGAGATTAATTAACCACACACTATCGCAGTGGGAATCCTGAGTATACACCACACAACAAGGGACACACAAGTCTCGCACCTATCGCAGTGGGAATCCTGAGAGATCGAAACTGGTGATCCCCCAACTGCAAAGGGCTATAAATACTATTTCCTGCACACAGCCTCCAACCTTCCAGAGCCTTCCGCCGTCTTCTATAACCTTCCGGATCCTCCTAGAATGCCAGCTCCACAGCCCATCAGTCAGCCTCCACAGCCACCATCACTAAGCCTCACTAAGCTGACACAGCCGTGTTACGAATCCTGTGCGCACCTCCACATGGCTATGCCCCAACTTCCATATGTATCCCCCTTAGCGTATGTACTTCCAAGGCAGTGTACGCCTGGGTACTCCAAAGGTGTCCAAAGTGTCAAATGACCGTAATGACGTGGATGGAGTACGGATTGGGACAGGTGATGTGGATTCAGGGACTGGGGGTAGAGGAGGAGGAGGGGGAGTCTGGATTGGCAACTCCATGGACTCACGTGGGGAGCGAGGGAACGACAGGTGCTGACAAGGGCGCCAATGCTGCCACTGGTTGACTACCCAGCCCATAGCCCACTGGCCGAGGCCTGATAGAACGAGGGCAATAATAATAAGAGAAATGCCAATAATGGCAAGGATGACAATAACCCCTGTAGTGAATGGAGGGAGAGAGGAGACAAGAGCATTTGAGGAAGTAGGCGCCATATGATAGGGTCGATGAAGAATGATACTCTGACGGGTAAGTCCTTAGGCGGAAGCAAATGTCAATTTGATCCTGACACCTGTATGGGTATCCCAAAGGTGTTGAAAGACTGTAGTGATGATGAGGGGATTGGGACTGGGACTGATGATGAGGGTTAAGGAGACAAAGGGGGAGTAGGAGGAGTTTGTATTGGTAGTTGCAAGGACTCACACAGGGGGTGAGGTGACAAGGGGTGCCAATGTAGCCCTAGGCATCACCAACAATCAATTATGCAACCCACAGCCTGCTGACCTGGGCCTGATGACATGAGGGCAATAATAATAACCAAAATGCCAATAACCACAGCAAGGATGATGAGGACCCCATGACTGAGCTGGGGAAGAGAGGATGCAACAGTGTAGTGTACAAGGATGCAGGTGCCATGTGATAGGATTGATGTAGGATGAAAATCTGACAGGTAACTCTGAGGTCAGAAGCAGATCTCAGTTCACTCCTGAGACATTAGGGAATTTGCCTCTGATTTGTGTGAATATGCAAAGGCCACAAGAAAAACAATTAGGAAGGAAAGGACAGCCCCACTTGCTTCCTCCTTTGGAGAGGAAATCCATATGGATGTCTGGCCATCACCACTTAACTCATTAGGCAGCTGTTAAGGGATGTTCATAGTTGAGGAGTTGATTATGTAATCAGTTGAGTACAACAAGTAGCCCCTTCTGTTATGAGTCATACTTGTAACCTCTTACATAACCTCATCACATGACCTCACCACATAGGCATTCCTTAGTAACTTCCCTTAGTAACTACCCTTAGTAATACCTTCTTGATCTTCTATACAAGTAGATACACTTGTACTCTTGCTCCTTAGAAAGATCAAGAATATATGTCTGTACCTGACTCTCTCTTCCTCATCCATTCTCTATTGTGTTAAGTCTCTTGGGAATTCAGTTCTTTCACTCCACTCTCTGTGTTCTCATCTTCCACAACATTACATAATCATTTGCTTTGCAAATCCACTCATCAGATATATTAAGGACTTCCTGTTCACACTCAGCCTGATCATGTGATCACCTCTCCATACTACAAATGACCCTTAACAGTGATGATAACTCTTTTCCTCACTCATGTTGGACAAATATTTATTATTTAGTATTGATCATGTGCATATATGCTCATTATTCCCATACATGATGCTTGTGCTGCCACCAGCACTTCAGCATTTGCATCATACCAGCAATTGCCAGCATTGAGATGCAACACCACAACTGAACAGTGAACACAAACTACCCAACCTCTGAGACTCAATCAGCAATTAGTGCCTCAGACTATAATCTAACCAAGACACCTTAAACTGGTTCTTTGGGTATTTGGTGTCATGAGCCACATAACCCACTTGGAGAAGGCTGTCAAGTTTCCTGATGAGGTGTGGGCAAACCCAGGGTGAACCCAGGTGAGATTCTGGATACAATCAGGCTCACTCCCACCTGCCAGAAGCTACTATGGGCTTCCCCAGAGTTTCTGAGGCCATTTTGGGCTTACCCAGACCTGGTGAGCCCAAAGCTTCTTGGGGGCTACTGCCCCCAAACCCCCAGGATTTTTCAGGTGGACCCAGGGCTAGAAAATAAGCCCTGCTGAGCCCAATTTTCCAAGCCTGAAAGCAAGAGTAACCTGGGGAAACTCATGTATATTAGGGCTATTTAGCTAGTAAGATGTGCCTATAGGGAATTACCTAGCTAACTAGCTACTGACATGTGATTTCCTCAGGTGCCTGGACAGGTGTTAGGAGCTGCTGTGGTTGATGTGCCTGCTGTTTCATTGCATTTGGCCCATGCTTGACACACCACTGAAGGGTCCTGGGGGGATGCAATATTCCTTAGCTGCAGCAGCCACACTATAATGAACTCCCTCAGTCAGCTCAGCAAGAGCTTTCTGGATATCTTCCTCAGTATATTCCCCACTCTTAGAAGGCATTTGGGGGGGTATGAAGGCTGGCAGAGTTTGAAATGTGGTCTGTTACCTGCCTGGCAAATTGAGATCAAGATCCCAGTATTTATCAGCACTTTACATGTGCTGGTGACCACCTAGAGAGCTGATATTTTATGTATAGCTTCTCAGAAACATAGCCAGGAGCTGAAAGACAGTCTTTTCCCAAGGACTGGCCTAGATATTTCACAGGTGCATTTTGAGTGCTTAAAAAGTGTCAAATTTGCAAGATCTGCAAGGTGAAAGTGATATAAACAGGTGGAATTCAATGA